>CABHPQ010173578.1:0-40970 GCA_902168405.1 Peromyscus aztecus
AGTTTATAGCCTTGCTCCTCTTCCGATCTGTTTCCTCTACTTTGTGCTTGTGGTTGAAGATGTGATCTCTCAGCTTCTTGTTCCTGCTGCTGTATCTGCCACAGCTTATTGCAATGCTTGCTAAACAAAGGTTAGCAACAGCCTTCATGGGCAAAGCAGTGTTCTATGTCCCATTTCCTTTCTGAGTTCTTATTTTGAAGAATAGAGATATTATTCAAACATAGTCATTTATTTGTAAATTAGTCCATTTACAGTTCTGGAAACCCTGTCACACATAATTTTGGTAGATTATCTGCAGGAATATAAATTCATACGCCTTATTTGCTTTTAAGTGGAAATGCAAACCTTCCATTTAGTGCTCTTCCCACTAGTCACCTACTATAAGGGAAAAATCTAGAAAAATATAGTCTGCCCGGACTCCAAGAGTGCCATGTGGTTCCTGGGAATCAAATCTGGGTCCTCGGGAAGAGTAGTCAGTTCTCTTAACTACTAAGTCATATCCCCAGCCTTTGCATTCTGTTTTTATTTAGTTGGTTGGATTTTTTGTTTGTTTTGAGACAAAATCCAGCTATGAAGCCTAGAATAACCTCAAACTTGGATGAGATTTAAGAGAAAAAAATATAGCAGATGTTCATGAGTACTATTCACTTTTATCATGGAAATACACAATCTAATATCTTTAAAATATATTTTACGATCTATAATATTTATAATTTTAAATGTGCAAAGATACCAATACAGTAAGGAATTACTGGCAATTGTAAACATTGTTCTGAAAAATGTACATTCCCAAAGTAATAAATTTTATGGATTTAGTAGTTTTAATTCAGTCAGAATGGACCTATTTTCTTCTAATTCAGAAATCAAGTATTTGACCTGCTGGTAAAACTTTAGTTATAAACATTTATTATAAGTCTTAAACGAGCTCTTCTTTCACACTTAAACCAAAAATGTGTATTCCTTAGTATTTGGATGGAGAGTTCTAGCAACACATTCAGGTCCATTTGATTTGTGATGTCATCTAACTCCTGACTTTCTCTTTTTATTTTTTTTCCTGAAAAATTGTCTATGGGTGAAAGTGAGGTATTGAAATCACCCATTGTCACAGTGTTGGGGTTGATGTGTAATTTTAGAGTTAGTATTTTTAATGAAATTGGGTGTTCCTGTTTTGGTGCACATACATTTAGAATTTTATATCATTTCAGTGGTTTTTTCCTTTAATGAATATAAAGTGTGTCCTTTCTGATCTCTTCTGATTATTTTTGTTTTAAAGTCTGTTTTATCACATATTAGAATATCTACATCTGCTTCTTTCTTTCTTTCTTTTTTTCTTTTTTAGCAGTATTTGGTTAATTTTTTTTCATTTTTCTTTATTAAGAAATTTTCTACTCACTCTACATACTACCCACAGATCCCATCTCCTCCCTCCTCCCACCCACCAGCCCTCCTTCCCAAGCCACCCCACATCCCCACATCCCCCAAATCAAGGTCTCCCATGGGGAGTCAGCAGAGCCCGGCACACTGAGCCTAGGCAGGTTCAAGCCCCTCCCCACTGCACCAAGACTGTGCAAGGTGTCACACCACAGCCACCGGGCTCCCAAAAGCCTGCCCATGCACCAGGGATGGTTCCTGATCCCCCTGCCTGGGTGGCCCCCAAACAGTTCCAGCCAAACAACCGTCTTCCGTATCCAGAAGGCCTAGTCCAGTCCCATGGGGGCTCCACAGTCACTAGTCTACAATTCATGGGCTTTCACCAGTTTGGCCAGTAATCTTTACACATCTTCCCATCATGGTCTCGAGGTCCCCTGCCTGCAGAATCCCTCCTCTCTCTCATCGATTGGATTCCCGGAGCTCAGCCTGGTGCCTAGCTGTGTATCACTGCATCTGCCTCCACCAGTCACTGGACAAAGGCTCTATGATGGCGGTTAAGGTATTCATTACACCAGTCACCAGAGTAGACCAGTCCAGGCACCCTCTGGACCACTGCCAGCACTCCCAGGTGGGGTCATCCTTGTAGATTCCTGAAAGCCTCCCCAGCACCCTGCCTCTTTCTATTCCCATGATGTCCTCATCTATCATGGTATCTCCCTCCCTGTCTACCCACTCTGTCTCTGTTCCAGCTCGACCCTCCCATTTCCCTATGTTCTTATCCCCTACTCTTTGCCCTCTGCCATGCCCTCCCCCACTCCCAGTCCGCTCATGTAGATCTCATCCACTTCTCCTTCACTGGGCCATTCATGTGTCCCTCCCAGGGTCTTTCCTGTTAGCTAACCTCTCCGGAGCTTCTTTCTTAGTGGCATTTGCTTGTAATGAATACCTTTCCCCATCCTTTTAACCAGAAATAGTGTCTACCACTGATGATGGGGTGTGTTTTGAGGAGACACTGATATCCTTTCAAATATCAATCATGTTTACTAATTCAATCTATTAGCCTGTGTCTTTATACTAGAGAATAAGTTGTTGGCCAAACTCCCAAACAACCTACACTATTGCCAAGACTATTGGTTACTCTCCAAACTTATGACAAGGTCCTATTGCTGAAGACCACACTTACACAACTCACTGGACACAGAGAAGTTGAGCTGGTGCCTACCTACAGCCTTCACCCCTACTGACTAGTGTTCAGGGTACTGGAAGGTATTCTGCATGCTACCAAAGGATTAAGAGTGAACACAAGCCTACATTCATAATCTGGAAGCTATCACCAATTGATAACTATTCAAAAATGAAAAATCAGTTTTCTCTCAGTCACACTGGGGAGATAAACCATTCTTAAGGCCCAGCAATAGATGGCCAACACAAAGCAAACTCAATAACATATTTTTTGTAGATTTTTATTTTGTTATTATTTTGTCTCATAATACTTTGTCTCTGCTTTTTCTTTTCTTTTCTTACCCTACAGGTCTTTCACTTGTATATTATGGTTTTTGATTATGATTTTTTTGTTTTTCAAGACAGGGTTTCTTTGTGTATCCTCGACTGTCTTGGAACTGGCTCTGAAGACCAGGCTGGCCTCAAACTCTCAGAGATTACCTACCTCTGTCTCCCAAATTAAAGGTGTAAGCCACCACTGCCCAGCCAGATTATATAATTTTTTTATGGGAATCCAGTGTTTGCCTATGTGTGTGTGTGTCTGTATATGTTTCTTGTGATTTTTCTTTGGCTCTTTGTTTTCCCGTTCATTTATTTGTTTTGTCCTATTCTGGTTTGTCTGTTTGTTATCATTTTATTTTTATTTTTTAGATGCCTGTTTGTTTTCAAATGAAAGAGAGCAAAGAGGTATGTGGAATTGGGTGGTTAGGGAGGTATGGAGAATCTCAGGGGAGTTTAGAGAGGGGGAACCATCATCAGAATATATTGTATGAAATTATTTTTTCAATAAAAAAGCGTGGGGAAAGGCTTGATATTTTTATCAGTGTTATACATATTGCAATTATGGAGTAACTACTTTTTCTTGATATTAACAAAACGATAGAAGTCATGTTCAATTTGTCTCTCGTGTTAATTGAAGTAAGTGACAACAGAAAATACAACTAAGAGCAACAAGAAAAGTCACTAAAATCTGACTTCATATGGTCTCAAACGTTCACAATAAAAAAGAAAATCCATAGCTATTTTCCATTATGTGTCAGTTAAATACTAATTTTTATTTCATAAATTCATTAATACTTTTGACATTCATTTCCTCTTCTAACTTCCTCCCAGCTCAACAAGGCATCATCTATCTATTCCAGTGAATTGCTTTCCCCCAACCAAAAATGAATACAAATATAGGCAGAAATCTGTTTAGCATCCACTACTCAGGAATGAAGCAAGGGAAAATTCCGAGTCTGAGACCTATGTCAGCAAACTTCCTACAGAATTGCATATTTTGCTTAAAGTATCAATTTTCTGGTTATGATGTTCACCTTTACCTCACTAGCACTCAGAGTCACACTGCAAAAGACAGAGCAACAGTGTCGTCACCGCTCTCGTTACTTTAGATTAAAGCACTGTGCCATCCAATGTCTAATTTGTTCAAATGAAGACGTTTTCCTTGTATTAGGGAAGTGCACTCCGGGATACTTGAGCATGAAGTCTGAGAGTTGCTTTAAAGAAGGTCTATCTAAAAGGTACGATCAATAAATTGTAACTTTTCCCTAGAAATATTTACGAAAATGGTAGCTAACTATCTCTCCTACTTATTTCGTGCTAATATCTGGTTTATAAAGCTATGTGAACGAATATTTACAAAGAGAATTGTCTATTTGTAGGCTTCACACAGCCTAAGATGCTTTCATTTCCTACTTTCCTGTTCGATCTCCATATGTGAAAGACATGCTTCCCTTAAAATTTGCTACTAGCTAAGAAATCTTCATATTGGTAGAATGTCTTGTTTTTTCATTTACATTTTAGAAAAAAAAAACCTGAAGAAGGAGGAGGGGGAGGAGGAGGAGGAGGAGGAGGAGGAAGGGGATGGATAAGGAGGAAGACTTAAGCATAGAGGGTGCAACATAGTGAACTACCTTTGTCTGGCTCCACTTTCTAAAATGACCCTTTTATAAAAGGAAGAGCTATGCCTCTCCTGCCTTCCTTTATTTGGCCAAATACATAGAAGACAGTTTCTTTCGCAGTAAATGCTGTTTGGGTTTTGTTTGAGCCTCTTTTTCATCAACAGCAAAATCTGACATTTTCCCATCAATGGGGAGAGTCATCCTGGCAAATGCCTCCCTTTGAGGTTGACTCTGGCTTGTTGTTTACAGTGTTTGGAAACCAGGTAGGGCTCCCCACTCCGGGAGGTAAACCTCTTCTTTTCAAACACACACTGGCTTTTCCTTCAAATAACAAAACTGTTCACACAAATGTTGTTTGTAATTCACTACAGTCAACCAAGTAATGGTTTTGTCATTTTTCTGTCTGTGGCCAACAGTTTCATTATGTTTCATAATGGCATTGGAACATTAATCGCTGCTTGTCCCAGTTTTATTTTAAATGAGACAGCAGAACTGTTCCATGAATGCTTGACCTCGTTCCACCCAGTCTGCGCCATGCTTGCTTGCAAATACATTCAAATGTATTTCAGTTGAGGGTACTGAAGCTTTGTCCCAAAGGGAGCTCCTAATAACGCTTCTGTTCAGTTTGAGCCCTTGGCCCACCTTCCTTCTCCATTACTTACCTTCCTCCATTGCTCCTCGTGTTTACAGAAGCAATCAAGTCAACAGTAAAGCACATTTTTTTTTTATTTTTTTTATTTTTTTTTTTTTTTAGTAAAGCACATTTTACGTTATATTTCCTCTTTTTCAGGGATTTCTCAAGCAGTCATTTAAGAATATCGATTTCAACTAATAAAATCTGTTTCAACCAAGCATAGGAATTAGATGACTTCGACGGACTAGAGCATTTTATAAAACCAAAGAACAAGAAATGAAGACTAGCATCATAAGGGACAGGGATGAGGCCAAAAATACCAATAACCGTGGTCACCTCCTTGCTCTAACTTTGCCTCCATATTTCTCCATAACAATTCCTTTTTCTCCTCTTAATATTTGACTTCGTGGAGTTATACCTCAAGTGGTACTTAAACCAAATTTCAATTTCTGTGCCTATTCCACCACACAGGCCCATTCTGGGCCCATTAGATACCCATGACATTGACTGTGAACAAGAAGTTTTAGTTATTGCGATGGCTATTCTTGGTTGTCGATTTGACTATATCTAGAATGAACTACAATCCAGAAATGTAGTGCATACCTGTAATCCAGATCTTGAGGCAGGAAGACAACATACCTTTGATTTGATAAGGGATTCATCCCATAAATTCTGTGACACTAGAGAACCCTGACTGTCTTAGTTAGGGTTTCTATTGCTGTGAAGAGACACCATGACCACAGCAACTCTTAGGAAGGAAAACATTTCACTGGGTGGCTTACAGTTCAGAGCTTTGTCGTGCAGTATGCTGTATGCTGTATGCAGTAGGCTGCTAACATTTCTGTACTTGCAGCATTCTGTGATCCTCATAATTGCAAATGTACTCATAAATATGTGTAGTGTTTGACACTGTAGACTTATTACAGAAGATGCTAGCTTGATTTTAATGGAGCTAAGGAAGTAAATGATAGGCCCAAGTAATTGCATTGAATTAAATATTTTATATTGAAGCCACAGAATTAAAAACAAAAGATAACCTGCTATGATTTAAACCATTGCTTAATAGCTTACTTAGCCCATTTATCAAAGAGAACAGCTGCCGAGAGACATTGGATAGTAGAAAAAACTACAGAATTAAATCAGTCTATATACTTTAAGAATGTGCTGACTTCAGAAGGGAAACCAGGATATGTGTTACATTGGGGATGAGGTTTTGCTTTTGTTTCTACAGGAGAAGATAAGCTGTGGATACCATCAAAATTGATAAACATTATATTTGAACAAGAGAGACCTCTAAATTAGAAAAGGTGATAGTTCATCAACCAACATGACCATCCAGTTTAAACTAACTTATACCATTAACAAACGCTTTTCATTTAATCAGATATAATTTGCCAAAAGGGAACCTCCCCAAAGTTAGTCTTGGGGAAAGGTTTTTGTTTTTGTCTTTCAGGAGAATGAAGGCTAAGGAATCTGAAGAACACTGTACAAATGAGGCATCTGAGGAAAAGGGACAAATAATCTAGAAAAAAAATGTCCCAAGAAAAAGAGTAAATTGGCCTATTGGTATATCACATATAAAATTTCCTAAGTCTTCCTAAATGTTTGTTTCTGCTCTTCTCTACAGACACTTAACACAAATGGTCTTTTTGTAGTCCCAATACAATTAAAATTTAAAGCTGACTTTGGAGTTGGAGAATGGCTCTCTCCTTTTTAAACCCAAGCATGTTGTTAAAAGGAAAATGCAAAATCTCTGTATCATGCCAAAAGAAAGAGCCATCTTCTGATATTGGACAGAAGAAAATGAAAAAATTAATGGACTATTCTGTTGCTACTAATCTCAATTCTTTGGTTCTATTTTGATTCTTTAAACTTTTCTTAAGGTATGAATTTTATATCAAAATTTATAAGATTCATAGATATATTAAACTTTCATTATGATATTAATGGTCATATAGAGTACTAACTAATTCTAGAAAAAAAAAAGGCTTCAATTAGCTGCCTATACATGTTTTTGTGTTCAAGTCTCTATCAGTTTTCTGCAGGGAATCATGACCAGGCCTAACATTGAATTTGAAGTCTCCAGAAAGATAATGGGGCCCCACAACAACGATTCCATGTAGACAATAATAATGCCACTAAGCTGACAAGCATCACCCAAAGATCAGCTTTGGACTACAACTGCTCAGAACAATTTTGAGATGGCTAGCTGAGATGATCCAGTTTCACAGACTACTTGAACAAGGACTTGAGATAAGCTCTGAACTTTGGCATTATGCAGAAACTGGATAACAAATGATATAGCTACCTTTCCTAGAACTTGACAATTAATCCAAAATTTTTCTTTTCAGAATCCCTTAAAGATGCCTTTGCCCACAATTAGCAGGAAGTAGCCTAGAACACTATGCCCACATTCCCAAAAAACTAGATTATGGATATTTGTCTTTGTTTAGAGATTAGTTATAAATTTTTATTGGTCATAGTCAATATCTTTATAAAAAAGGGGGGAATAGAATATAGATATGATAGGATGAAAGGGTAGATTATTGATTCTACTTTTCAAGAGCAACAAACTTGCTTAAAATGTTTCACAATGCTGAGCAACAACTTGCTTAAAATGTTTTACATTGATGTAGATTTTAGTTTATTACAAATTCAAAGTTAATTTTGTTATACTGTATATATATTTCTACTCTTGTTTAAAGTATTTTGTTTGTGCAACTCATTTGAAATAATTGTAGTGTATAGTTGAGAAATACAGATAATTAATAGTCATCTATGGTAGTCAAACTTATAGTCATGTTAGTTAAGTTTTCTAGGCATACATAGATATATTTCAGTTAGGTAGGTAATCTTCAAACACTTCAAAGACTTAAAGAATATGGCATTTAAAATGTTTTAAAAAACTTAGACTTCCTGGACAATGAGACACATCTGCTCCTAGCAGTACCGATTCACTTCAAAGAGGAAGATGGACATTGAAGACACTCCATATGGAGTTTATCTTCTTCTTGGCAAAAGTTAGCCATTTGGGCAAGAAACTGTTCTTACCTGGACTGCTTGACAAAATGTTGTATTGACTGGACATGCAGGACCCATGGAAAAACGACCACTGAATTTGCCAAAACAAGGTGAAATGGTCCTTCAGGTTTCTGCTTTGCAGAGGAGACTGCCAGACATTCTATAGGACACAGAGAGAAGCAACTGAGAGACTCTAAAACTATTGGCTGAAGATGGATGCCCCAGTGTTACAGAGGAACTTTGTAACTGTCCAGGAAGGCAGCTGTCTCTATCATTCTAAATTTTTGGAAGTTGCTTACAATGCATTTCCTTTTTACTTAGGTAGTATTATATCATTCTGGGGTCTTTGATGTAGTTGAAGACTAGATAGTTATAATTATAATTTTCCTTGGTTATGATAAAAGTTTAATTATATATGAAACTTTAGACTCACAAATATAAAATAGATGATGGAGTATTTTCTTTAATTTTGCCAAATACAAAGAGACTAGATATTATAACTGTAATTCTTGCTTGATAACTGTTCTATGATATATAATTTTACTATGTTAAAGTTAAAACCTTCCTTTTTGATTAGACAGAAAAGGGTAAGTGCTATGGGATGTCTTTCTGTATACTGTGAATATGTGTTGCTCTGATTGGTTGATAAATAAAGCTGTATTGGTCTATGGCAAGGCAGCTTAGAGGGAGGCAGGAAATACAAGAAGATAGACAGGAAGAAGAAAGGAAAGGAGAGAGACACCAGCTGCCACCAGAGGAACAACATGCCAGCAGACTGGTAAGCCACAGAACATGTGGCAAAACATAGATTAAGAATTATGGGTTAATTTAAGTGTAAGAGATAGTCAGTAATAAGCCTGAGCTAATGGCCAAGGAGTTATAATTAATATAAGCTTCTGAGTGATTATTTTATAAGCAGCTACAGGACCGCAGGGGCTGGGCGGGACCGGAGAAAACTTCTGGCTACAATTATCATGGTGGGGTATGGTGGCATGCAGGCAGACATGGTGCTGGAGAAGGAGCTGAGAATTTTACATCTTGATACACAAGCAACAGGAAGTGAACTGAGACACTGGGTGTGGCTTGAGCATATATGACACACTTCTTCCAATGAGGCCACATCTATTCCAACAAAGCAACACCTCCTAATAGTGCCATTCCCCATGAGCTTAAGGGTGCCAGTTACATTCAAACTACCACACTGACTAATACAGTTATCAAGATTCTATCTTGATGACAGGGGAAATTGTCAGAGAAATTAGATGTGCTAGAAAGATCAAAAGGATATTTCTACTAAGATATAGGTTCTGTTACCCCATATGTAGACATCAAACCACGTTGTACTATAATGGTCTTGTCATAGAAGACTACTACAACTTGATATGCCATGTTTGGTTGATATCCATGGGAGGCCTACCCTTTTCTGAATGGAACGGAGGAGGAGTGGATGTGGGGGGAGCAGAGGGGAGGAGAGAAGACTGACAGGAGAGGAGGGAGAGGAAACTGCAGTCAGGATGTAAAAATAAATAAGTAAACAAATAATAAATAAAAGTGGCTCTCTACATTTCCAGGTTTAAATGACTAGAAAGGCTTCAGATTCAAGGCATGACCAATCCTTCCTTCAAACTCCAGCATATTACAGCCAAAACGCAGCTTGCAAGACAGCACTGAAAGGGCATCTAGAAACCAGCCCCTGTGAAGTCTCACGGAGCCATGTTCATCCTGCCTCCCAGTGTTCCAGTGTTTGGATTGTATCGGTTCTAAACAATGGGTTTCTGCAAGCTTCCTGGTCCACTCAAAAGTGTTATATTTGGGAAGACAGAAAAACAGTTTATAGAAGGATGTGAGGGACTTAAAACCACTGCCAGTCTTCATATATCTTTTCCTGCAGTTGAATTTGGAACAGTTCTTACCTTTATAATAAAGGCATTTTACTTTATATTGAAGGCTGAATAATTCCTGATTTTACAATATTTTAGTGCCTATCACAAAGTCACCACCCCTCCCTTCATTCACTACTTTCTGCTGAAAGCAAACATTTTCTGCTTTATCGAATATTTTATTAATTCCTATAATTAAAAACTCTCTTTCTTTTCCCATCTCTTTCATGGCAACATCTTTCCTTTTCAAACATCCCTCTTTCTTGTTCCCAAATTGCAGACAAGGGGTAGGGGGGTGGAGGGGGGGAGAGACAGTTGAATAATGTTGTGAATTTAAATGCATCTGTTGCCATAGGAACAGTAGCCACTGAGTGTGGAGAACCACTTGTGGCTGCAATATATGCAGGAGACCTATTACCAAGCTGGAAACTAATTCCATAAACAGTGACAAGAGTGTGCACATTGAGAGAAAATTACTTACTCTGTTGGGAGGAGGCAGGAAACCCAAAGGAGGTACAGGTGGCCATGATCGTGCCTGTTGCCTAACAAAATGGCTGTTTTTCAAAGAGTTCTCTGAAAACAATTTGTAGCAACCTTGACTACAAGAAAATAGTCAAATGATTATTTCCTAGGATTCCTAGCCTATGTCCCTGCGGGCTAGGTGGTGACCGCAGGATAAATATGTTGCCAACCTTGCCTTTGGCAAACCACTGTCAAACTGCTGACAATTTAGCACGACAAAATCCCAAGTGGCGTGCAACTCCAGGAGGTCTTGGCCACTTCAAAAACAAAGAACCTCCATTAAATTCTTGGCACCATGGAAAGAAAGCTGTAGCTACATTTCTCATTCTTCTCATTAAACAAGATCAGTCATCGTTGCTTACCCTCTGGGTTTAAAAAGGTGGGAGAATATCTTTACGAGCATTGTTTTCTCTCATCTTAAGAAAAAACGTTGGCAGAGAGAAAGCTAATCCCATCCATAGCTCTGATTTTCCAAATAAAAACTGAGGATGGGGTACACCACCGACAGAGAGGTGGCTGGGGGTGGGGGTGGGGCGGGGTGCTGGCGGTGCTACTGTGGCAGAAAGACAATGGTAACCAAGGTCTGAGAATTTCCAAAAGTGCCCTAGAGTGACAAGTCTGATGAATACAGGGTTCTCTAGAAACAGAACTGATCAAATGAAAACACACAGGCACACACGGGATTTATTACAGTGGCCTACAGTCCAGCTACTCCAGAAATAGCTGTCTCTTGAAGGAAATAGTGTTTGATCCACATGGCTGGATGTCTCAGCTGGTCTTCAGTGTACATCAGAACCCTGAAGAAGTAGGCCCTAATGCTCCAATGAAGGAACTTGCCATCGAGAGCAAGGGCAAACAGGCAAAAACACAAAAGCTTCCTTCATCCATGTCCTTTGTATAGGCTGCCACCAGAAGGTGTGGCCCAGACTTAGGGTGGGTCTTCTGACCTCAAAGGATCTGGATTTAAGGTATCAAATGATCCAATTCTTCACAGGTGTTTTAAGCCCATCTGCCTAGGTTTTAGTTAATTCCCGAGGTAGTCAAGGTAACAACCAAGAACAGTCATCCCAGAAGTGACAGCACAGGAACAAAACTGTGCTGAACCTGATAGAGTCTCACAGAGCCAAGCATTCTCAGGTACCAACTGGGACACTGGTGAATAAAACAGTCAGAACCCAGGCAGGGAGAGAACACGCAGCCAGAAAAAAGTAAACACGAGAATGGCAGCACCTTCCACTCACCCTCCAGGCCCCAGACACTGAAATCCCTAGAGGTGGTAGCCAGCAGGTGGGTGTCTCAGAGTGGGAAACTCTGTAGAACACTGAGTTCCACATAGACTGACAGCTGCCTTACTTCTACTGCCCACTACACACTCAACGACACAAGACAAAAGAGAGGTGGGAAAAACACATTTCACTGGTAAGGAGGAAATGCTGAATGATGTTAATGTTTGGGTGGGAGCTCCACCTCAACCCCTGGCACCCTGGCATCCCTATACCCAAAGAGTCTGGAATGTTTGGAAGGAGTCTGGTGGAAGATCCACCTCAACTCCCCTCCCCTGTCCCTTTCCCTAAATCTGCCCCTTTAAAGCCCGCCAAACACAGCTCCTCCCCCAGAGAGGCTCAAGACCACTCCCACAGGGTATATAAGCTGCATCCCAGAAAACAAACACATGGTTTTTCCAGGCTTATGTCCCCCCTCTCCTCTCTGTGGGGCCCCTTTACCCATTACACCTGGGCTTTTCCAATTCACTCTAATTCAGTTTGCTGAGTCGGGGGAGAGGCCTTCAGGGTGCAAAGACCAGTTAAAACATCTTCTATTTCATTTTACTTCCTCCTCTTTATTTTACACATTTGCATTTGTATTGTTCCTTTTGTTTTAGCCTGCACTTTGCCTGAATAATAATTTATGACTGTCCTTTCTTTTTCTCCATCTCTAAAAGATAAGTGCCATGCCCAACAGTAGATGGCCAACACAAATGAACTCAACAGCATCTTTGGAGGTTCTTTGTCACGTAATGTTAAATCAGGGCTTTATTTAAAAAAAAAGAAAGAAAAGAAAAGAAAAAGAAAGAAAGAAAAAGGGGAAAAAAACAACCTTACAGGCCCTTTATGTGTATATTATGGCTTCTAGTTTTGTGTTTTTATGGGAATCCTGTGGGAAATATGTGTATCTTGTGCTTTTTCTTCAGCTTGTTTTCTTGTTTGGTTGTCTTGTCCTATTACAATGTATTTGTTTTTCTTGTTTTATTTTATTATTATTCCTTAGATGCCTGTTTGTTTTCTAACAAGAGACAGAAAGGATGTGGGTGTGGGTGGGAAGGAGGTAGGGAGGAACTGGGAAGAGTAAGAGGAGGGGAAACCATAATCAGAATATATTGCATGTAAGAAATCTACTTACAAAGAAAGAAAAAGAATAAAGCTGTAATTCGTGAAATGAGGCAATCTATCAAATAAAAATGAGCACCAACAGCTGGGCAGCTGGGCAGTGCAGACATTTAATCCCAGGACTTGGGAGGCAAAGGCAGGTGGATCTCTGTGAGTTCAAGGCCAGCCTGGTCTACAGAGTGAGATCCAGGACAGCCAAGGCTACACAGAGAAACCCTGTCTTGAAATTAATTAATTAATTAATTAAATACCAACAAAAGCATCATCTTTTGTTGACACAATGCCAAGCAGAAGAAAGGTTAATATCAATAGAGGAATATTGCTGACTATCGCTGAATATCAGCAATAGAGGAATGGGTGAGCATGACTATATGTCTAAGACCTCTAGAGTATATTCAGTAGACCAAGCATAAGAACCTATAAGGTATATAAATGAGGTGAAATAAAAACTAAAGGCATAGAGCATCTATTCAATGAGTTTATATCAGAAATTTCCTAAATTTGGTGAAAAAGTCACCCAAACAAAAAAAGAATCTTCAAATAGACATGATCAAAGAAGAACATCTCAAATCATATCATAGTCAAAATGTCAAAGGTACAAAGTAAAGGAACAACATTAAAAACTGCAAGGAAACACAAACTCATCTTTAAAAGGCAGATAAAAATGATGCCAGATTTCTCCTCAGCAACCCTAGAGTCCGGGAAAGAACAGAGTGATAATGTCCAAGCCTTTAAATTAAATTAATTTACTACCATTACTACCCAACAATACAAGACACAGAGATTGCATTTAAAATTAATAGAAAAATAAAGGATATTGAGAGACAAGTACAAACTAAGACAATTCCAGACAATCAAGACAGCACCACAGAAAATGTGCTTTATCTATGGAAGAGGAAAAATAACAGTATTGAGAACATAGCAAAAAAAATGTAATGCAAGAAACAGATGAACATAGATGAACTAAGAAAAATTCACCAGTGTAGAAAACAGCTAACCATCCATATTAATAGAGTTTAATGAACAGAACAAACAAGCAATAAAAAGAAAATATCTCAACAAAATAAAGTCTATGTGAGATGAACATATAACCAATGGTGTACTAACTAATAATACTAATAACATAACTAATGGTGTAGGGAAAATAGAAATTATTTCCTCTAAACTCAGGAATGTGACAAAGGTGTCCACTCTCTCTGTTTTTATTCACTGTCTTCACTAGAGCAGTAAGGCAAGAGAAAGAAATAAAAGAGGAACAAACAGAAAAGGGAGAAGTCAAATTATCCATATTTGCATGACAGAGATCCTAGATTCTACAAGAAAACTCTTAGATCTGATAAAAATTTTAGCAAAGTAGCAGGATACGAAATCAGCATATGAAAATCAATTGCCTTTCTGCATATCAATAATGAACATGTGAAGAAAGAAACGAGGAAAAAAATCCTCAGTGACTTTTTTTAAATGCTTGGGAATATACATTTCCAAGAAAGTAAGAGACTCTTATAAGGATGAACTAGAAGCACCAACAAAAGACATTGAAGAAGACACTGTAAAACTGAAAGGCTTTCATCCTCATGGGTCAGTAGAATTAATATTGTGAAAGTGTCTATTACTACAAAAAGTTGTCTACAGACTGAATGTGACTTCTGCTGTGGGATAATGCTCATGTACACTGGTTTAATAAAACACTGATTGGCCAGTAGCCAGGCAGGAAGTATAGGTGGGGCAAGCAGGTGAGGAGAATGCTGGGAAGAGAAAGGACAGAGTCAGGAGTTACCAGGCAGACACAGAGGAAGCAAGATGACAAGGCAGAACTGAGAAACGGTACCAAGCCATGTGGATAAACATAAAAATTATGGGTTAATTTAAGTGTAAGAGCTAGTCAGTAATAAGTCTGAGCTAATGGCAGAGTAGTTATAATTAATATAAGCTTCTGAGTGATTATTTTATAAGTGGCTGTGGGACTGTGGGGCCGGGCGAGAACGGAGAACCCTTCTGGCTACAGACTTCCATCAGAATTCCAATGACATTTTTCGCAAAAAATAGTAAAACAGTCCTAGAATTCATAGGATCATAGAAGACTTCAGATGGTTAAAGCAACGTCAAGCAGAAAGGACAATACTGGAGCATTTACAATACTTGGTCTCAAATTATACACAAGAGTCATAGTAATAAAAAGAATACAATACTGGCAGAGGCAGAAATGCTGAGCATGGAATAAAACAGAAGGCCCAGAAATAAACCCAGAGAGCTTCAGATACCTAATATTAACAAAGGTGCCAAGTTTCCAACAAAAACGGGGCTCTTCAACAAATGGTGCTGGGAAAACTAGATTTCTACATGTAGAAGAATGAAACTAGATCCACGTCTCTCACCTGTACAAAAAAAAATCAATTAAACATGGGTCAAAGGTCTTAATTTAAGACATGAAATTGAAGCTACTAGAAGAAAACATGCGAAAGCATTCCTGTGTCTAAACAAAGGACAAGGCTTCCCTACAAAGTTCCCTCATCTCAAAGGAAATAATCCCCCAAAATGATAAACAATGTTCCAGGAAATTAACATTGTTCTTCTGCACAGCCCAGGAAACAAGCAACCAGAATGAAGGGTCCATTTATATAATAGGAAAACTCTCGGCCAACTATGCATCAAACAAGGAGTTAATGTCTAGAACCTAAATAAAACAGGAAAACTATCTAGTCAACAAATGGACTAATGAACCAGACAGAAAGTTTTCCAAAGAAGAATCGCAAATGGCAATAAGTATTTGAAAAACTGCTCATCATCTTTAGACACCAGGGAAATGCAAATCAAAACTGCTTTGAAATCCTAGTTTACTCCAGGCAGAAATGGCTATCATAAACAAAATGAAGGACAGTAAATCCTGATGAGGAAGTGAAGAAAGAGAAACCCTTATACATTATTGGCAGCAACGTAAACTGTTGCAGTCACTGTGGACATAAGTCTGGAGATTCTTCAAACACCTAAAAATAGGACTACCATATTACCCTGTTACACTCCTCCTGGGTACAGCCTGAAGGACTCTATGTTGGCATATCACAGAGGTATTTGGGTATCCATGTTTATTGCTGCACTATTCTCAATAACCAAGAAATTGGACCAGGCTAGATGTCCATTGACAGATAGATAAAGTGTGGCACATACGTACACAGTGGAATTTTATCCCACTGTAAAATAAAAATGAAATTATGGTATTTGCAGGAAAACAGATAGAATGGAAAACCATCATATTAAACCAAATATCCAGTCTCAGAAAGAAAAACAATAGAGGTTGCCCCTAAGATGGGGGGGGTCTATATTTCAATTTATACATGACCTGAAAGTAGAAAGAAAACCATCAGAGAGGGGGAAACAGTCTAAAGGGAGGGGTGAGGAGAGAGGATAACGCAGTAGATGTGACATGAAGACACAGTGGGATTGACTGTCTGGGAAGTGGGAGAAGGCCGGAAAGAGTGGAGGAACCTGGTCAATAGAGCACAGCAAGGAGACGAACAGCAACAAAGCACCCTGGGTAATGAAACCCCTGACTTCAAATGCCAACACAGAATTTTAGTTTAAAAGAACTGAGCCTACGCTATACCTGAAGAGATAATAAGGAATAAAATGGCCTACATCCTTTATGCAACAGCCAGAACCAGAGCCCCAAATGAGAAACTAAAGGGCCTCGTCTGTCACAACCAGAAAATGATTAGTGACCTTTTTGTGGGCTTATCTCATTATACTAGCTTTTTAGTGTTTTTTTTTCTCTTGTTCACCAACGGAATAGTTTTGTGAACACATAGGGGTTCATAAGAAGATTTAAAGAATTGAATTTAAGTTGGAAAAAGATGCACGTTACTAAAGCAATTCATTGTGCCAAATTTAGCAACTGAGCGCGCTCTAAATGTGATCAACGTTTCCAAAGGCTGTGATTTCTACATCTTTAATTAAAATGCTAAGTTACTGAGCTGAATTGCTGAAGTGCTCACCCTGGTTTCTACGAACCCCATAAAGATGTTCAGCCACGGCTTACAGTAGAGTTCGTGCGGTAGAAACAATTACGACCAGAGCTTTCTGTTAAGTTTTGAGGCCAGCTTGACCTGTAACTGGCTATGTGACCGTAAGCAAATCCCTAAAAGCCGTCACTCTCATCATTGGACAGCCTCCCTGATTCGGTGCAAAGGGGCTCAGACGGACAAACGCGATTTCAAAATACTAGTGAGCCATGTGGCGACTCTACAGACCCAACCTCGCTGGTGTCTTATCACTGTTATCTCCCTAGCGAGACCTTGTCTAGGCCACTGCTGTGCCCAGGCTCACTGTGTCTTCTTAGCTCTGACCCCCACACAGTGTGCACAGTACATAACCCACTCACTGGCTTTCTGTGCGAATTCACTAGGGGTAGGAGAATAGCTCCACAAAAGCAGAGCATTGTTCAATGCTTTCCCTTAGGCATAACCACAGACCTAAACAGCAGATGTTTATACAAATTTTTTTTTGTTTTTTGGTTTTTCGAGACAGAGTTTCTCTGTGTAGCTTTGGAGCCTTTCCTGGAACTCGCTCTGTAGACCAGGCTGGCCTCGAACTCACAGAGATCCGCCTGCCTCTGCCTCCCGAGTGCTGGGATTAAAGGCGTGCGCCACCACCACCCGTTTATACAAATTTTTAATGCATCAGTGTAACATGAACAATTCATGGCCAGGTTTTTTTTGTTGTGGATTTATGTTTCACTCATTTGTGTTTCGTTTTGTAGCAGCAGGGAGGGTGTGGTGTGGGTTTTTGTTTTTGCATGTTTTTTGTTCTGAGACAAGTTCTCGTGATTTAGAGTTAAGGCTGGCCTTAAACCCATTATTCTTCTGCCTCACCCTCCCAAGTACTGTGTTAACAGGTATGTACTACTTCACCCAACTTATTGCCATTTAAAAAAAAAAAAGAACTTTCAAAATTTATAGAAAACCATTAAGGCTTCTGATGATAATTCGTAAAGTTAGCAGAATCCAGTGAGACAATCCATATGTGCTTATCCGTGCCCATATTCCCTGCACTCAGGACGCTGAAGCAGGAGGAGGGACGGTTCAAGAGCAGCCTGGACTGCACGTGAGACTTGTAGTGAAACAAGCACAAAATAACAAACAAAACAAAACAGAGCCTAGAGTTGCACTTTTAATCAGAACAGCTGGATGACCACTGTCTCTCTGAAGAAGTGGAGCCTACACACTGTGGCACTCGGGGCTTGAGGTTTTGTAGGGCTTGAGTTGGAGAAAAGGCAGATCAGGGTTTGGGGCCCAGTGGATTCTTTTCTGGCCTTAGCTCTGCCTCTGCAGTTTCAGATAGGAACTGTCCATGCTGGCAGTTTTTCTTGAGTCTGCAGGGAGGTGGGGAGGTGGTCCTGTGTTTGCCAGGATGAGATCTTTTTACTCCTTGGTCTCCTGTCGTCACTTCCTGTCAGGGCATGGGAAAGCACGCTGCAATGTGCGTCAGCTGTCATCGTCAGCCTCACCGGCGTCTCTCAAACACCTTACAAATTAACGCTGTCACCTGAAACCTATAAGACTATTGTTTTCGCTCGTTTTTATTTTATTTTTTAGTTTACACCGTTTCCTTCTAGCATTTTCTTACTTAGCTTGGTTGCAGCTTTTGACTCAAAATGGTGCCAGTGTTATGGACAAGCCCCAATAAAATTAATTAGTCATAACCTTCCTGGTCTCCTCAACAAATCTGAAAACCAAAACATCTCGTCATGATGTCTCATCATTTCTCATGGTCCATTGTGCTATTTTTAAAGCCCCTAATACTGTCTTTACAAAGAGACTGTAGGAAAAGAAGTTAAAAAAAAATTCAATCTCAATAAAGCCAAGCAGAATAAAATAAAAATTCTCCCAGAAGTCTACCATTAGATGGCCTTCCAGCTTACCCACTGCGGTCAACCTTTATATTGTCACGATTATATCCTAAGTCGTGCATCATACAGGAGTGCACAACATCTGATAGCTATAAAACAAAAGCCACCGGTTTCGCCTGGATTTCTATCTGTCAGTCTGTGTATTTTCCAAGTAACATGAGTTTATGAAATAGTTATCGATTATGATGCAAAAATCCAAGTCATTTCAGTCAGACAATTATATAAAATTGCTGTGTGCTCAAATGACAAAGAATTCCCACGTGAATTAAAGTACACAGTGTATGTGCGTGTATGTGGTCATAAAAGAGCTGCCGGGTAAGTAGTACCCTGTGTTTTCCTTGTGAAACTTTTCCCTCACCACTAACTGACTTACGTTACAGTGTAGAATTTACAGATACATGAGAACTTTAACAGCCCCCAGCCAAGCACTGGTGTGGTGATTTGGGGCCTGTGTACACACAATGTGTGCTCATCCATGCAGAAGCCATAGGTTGATTCCAGGTGTCTTTCCTCAGTTTCTTTCCACCCTATCTTTGATACAGAGTTTCTCACTGAACATGAATCTCACCAATTAGACTAGGTTGGCTGACCAATGAACTAGAGGCACCCATTGACTCTCCAGAGCTTGGATAATAGATGAGTGCCATCATACCAGCTTTTTACATGGATGCTGGCCATCTGAACCCAGATCCTTAAGCTTGAGCTGTAGGCACTCTACCAGACTGACCTATCTCCCTAGTCAACAATACTTCATTTTAAGGATGAGAAATTAAAAAAAAAAACAGTAAGTATAGTCTTTTTAAATGTTTCTGCTATCACAGAACTATTTCAGAGATGCAGGAGGCATCTCTAAGGATTCTTTCCACTCAGAAAGAGGCCTGCAAAGTGACTCGTTTCTGTCTGTGAGCAACAGGGAGTATGAGGTAAAGAGAATATATGTGTGCCTCTCTAAGACACAGTGAATTCTTCAAGTAAGTGAATTAAAACCTAGCATTGCTGTACCTTTAATGATGATCATAAGAGACATTAAATAAGCGTGAAAGGTTAACTATGTGTGAGGAATACCAAATTAAGCCAGAGTAAAAGTTATTATTCTATCCTATTTCAAGAAATATTCATCAGTCCTTCCACAAAATTCTCCCCACTCAAGGGATCAACAGCAGATTCCAAATGTCACATGTAAATTAATGGTATGAAAGTATTTTTAGGGCTGGCGAAATGACTCGGTAGGAAAGAGCGCTTGCTGCTCAGGCTTGACAACCTGAGTTTCATCTCAGGACCCACTGAAGGGGAGAAAGGACTCACACAAGTTTTCCTCTGACCTCTACATGTGCATCATGGCATGTGTGTGGCCCACACACAGAGAAGATAATAATAATCAAATAGCAATAACAATGTAAATAAATTTAAATACCAGCATGCAGGAGACAGGGGCAGGCAGATTACTATGAGTTCAAGGCCAGCCTGACCTACATATCAAGTTTGGGGCCAGCCAGGGCTACATAGTATGACCCTGTTGAAAGAAATAAAGAAAAGAAAGAAAGGAAGGAAGGAAGGAAGGAAGGAAGGAAGGAAGGAAGGAAGGAAGGAAGGAAGAGGAAGGAAGGAAGGCAGAGAGAGAAGGGATGGAGGGAGAGACAGACAGACAGACAGACAATTGGGAGGCTGGTGAGATAGCTCAGCAATTAATACCTCTTCCTTCTTTCCCAAAAGACCTGAGTTGAATTCCTAGCACCAACATCAGGTGCCTCACAACCACCTCCAACTCCAGGGTATCTGACGCCCTCTGCTGGCTTCTGCAGACATTTGCATGAGACACACACAGAGAGAGAGTAAAATTAAATCTTTTTAAAATTTTTTAAGCATTTTTAGCAGCTGTGGTGTTTTGAATAAGAATTTCTCCTAGAGGTACACATTTTAAAGTTTAATCACCAGGAAGTGGAACTCTTTGACAGGATTAGAAAGACTAGGAGGTATGGCCTTGTTGATGTATGTGTGGCCTTGATAGAGAAAGTGTGCAACTTGGGGTGGGCTTTGAGGTTTCAAAAGCCCATGCTAGGCCCAGGTTATCTCTCTGCCTATAGATCAGGATGTAACTCTCAGTTACTGCTCCAGTGCCATGTCTGCCTGTATGCTACCATGCCCCCCACCATGATGATAATGGACTAACTCTCTGAAACTATAAGCAAGCCCCAATTAAATGTTTTCCTTTATAGGAGTTGTTGTGGCCATGGTGTCTCTGCACAACTATAGAACACTGACAAAGACAGAACTTGGTACCAGGAGTGGGGTATTGCTGTGACAGGCCTTACCATACTGCTTGTTGGTGGAATGTGGACTTTGGGACTTTGGATTAGTAAAGCAGTTGAACATGTTAAGTGGGTCTTAATTGGCCATACTAGTAGGAGTGTAGAAGACAGTGGTGAAGAGAGAAATACAGATTATGACAGCCTGGTTCAAGAGGTTTCAGAGGAGAAGAATATTAGTAAGTGGCCTAGAGACCATTCTTGTGATATTTTGGTGAAGAATGTGGCTACTTTCTTCCCTTGTCCAAAAAAAATCTGCCTGAAGCTAAATTGAAGAGTTTTGGATTAACAGTATTGGCAGATGAGATTCTAAGACAACCTAGAATTAACTGTTGCTTGGTTATTAGTGGCCACTCTTATGCAGATCTGTAATGAAAAGGAGCAAGCTGAGCAAGGAAAAATACAAAATGTACAGTTTGAAGAGAAAAGGAGCACCAAGAAGTGTAATGGAACTAAGTCCAGTGCTCAAAAAGCTAAAAAAAAAAAAAAAAAAAAAAAAAAATCCTGATGGTAAATAGAATAAAAGGAATGATGACCTCAGGGCAAGGCCCCACCTAGCTAGGCTTCCAATTTAATTACTTTTGTGAAAAGTAATTAAAGAAATATTTAAGCAGTGAAGGAAATGATCAACAACAGAAAGCTAATGCAAATATAATTGAACCAAAGGAGCCACGATCCAGCCCCAGCAAGCAGCAGAACCTGGCAGCTTAGACCACATAGTTCTGGCTCTAGAATCAAAGATACAATAAAGGGGTTATGGAATCTTCCTCCATGGTTAAGGAAAGCTGGTAAGGCCAAGTGTGTGTCAGGGGTGGCTGGAGGCTCTGAGAAGCCATTTCATGAAACTATAAAGATGAAGCCTGGATTGCCTTGAAAACCACAAGATGTTGGAGATGCCAGAGTTATGGGACACCTGCCTAGGAAAGCTATTAACAGGGTGGAGAACCAGTCCAAGAGAAAGAAGTGTGTTGCAGTCAACAAAGCTGAAAGGAGTTAGAGATCTGAAGAGCACTTTGACATCAGACATGGAGATGCAGAGTTTGGAGTTTGTTCTGATAGCTTTAGGTCTTGCTTTTGTCCAGTATTTCTTCACTTTTCTCCCTTTCCTCCCTTTTGGAATGGAAATGTATATTCTGTGCCACTGTATGTTGGAAATATGTGATCTGCTTTTTTATTTTATAGGGGTTATAGTTAAGAGATTCCTATGAGTCTCAGAAGAGGTTTTGAACTTTGGACTTTTAAATAGTGTTGAGATTGTTATAGACCATGGGAACTTTTGAAGTTGGGCTGATAGCATTTTTGCATTATAATATGGTTAAAAGCCTAAGAGGACCAGGGAGTAGAATGTGGTGGTTTGAATAGGAATGGCCCCATAAGCGCATATATTTGAATGCTTAGTCATTAGGGAGTGAAGTTACTTGAGATATATTAGGAGGTGTAGCCTTGTTGAGGTAGGTATGGCCTAGTTGGAGGAAGTATGTCACTAGGGATGGGCTTTGGGGTTTTCAGTAGCCCAAGCCAGGCTCAGAGGCTGGCTCTCTCTCTCTCTCTCTCTCTCTCTCTCTCTCTCTCTCTCTCTCTTCCTCCCTCCCTCCCTCTTCCTGCTGAGTGCAGATCTGGATGCAGAACTCTCAGTCCCTTTTCCAACTACCATGTCTGCCAGCATGCCCACATGCTGATAATGGGCTAAACCTCTGAAACTGTAAGCCAGTCTCCAATTAAATGCTTTCTTTTATAAGATTTGCCATGACCACAGTGTCTCCTCACAGTGATAGAACCCTGACTAACCCAATGTCTCTACTGATTAAATAGTGGCAAGTGCTGTCGTGGGAGTAACCACTTTTTTATTTGATTTGGTTTGGTTTCTGCGGTACAGAAGATTATTCACATCTAGTACTGTCAGTCCAACCATGATATTTAGAGATGCGGCCTTTAGGAGGCAGTTAGAATTAGACACGGTTATTCTAGTAGCATTTCGTGTTTGGATCCTACTGGCTTTATGAGAGGAGAGAAACAGAATACGTACACTCTCCTCCGCCTGTCACCATGTGGTTGCACCAGCAGACAAACCATCACCAGATGTAGTCCCCTAACACTGGATTTTCATCCTCTAAAACTGTGAGATTTTAAATTTTTTTAAAAAAGCCTCTTTTCTATATCAAATACCTAAATACCTACTTCTGACATTTCATTGTAGCAATGAAAAACAGACAAATGCACAAACACTCTGTAGGCTGCCCTCTCCCATTCCAAGGTAGTCAGCCTAGGTTCTTTTTCTTTACTATTGTTTTAGTTATTATACGTGATAGCTAGTTTTAATTGTCAACTTGACACCATCTGGAATGATCCTGGAAAGAGTATAATTAAACTTGGTCTAGGTCGGGTTGGCCTGTGGGCTGACTTTGGGAGATTGCCTTCCTTATGTTAATTGATGTAGGAAGACCTAGCCTGAAAATGGGCAGCACCATTCCCTGGGTTTACATTCTAAGTTATATAGAGTAGAGAGCATTAGCTGGGTGGTAAGCATGTGTGTGTTCATCCACACTCTGTGCTCTGTTGTGGATGTGACTAGCTACTTCAACTTACTGCCTTGATGCAGGACCTAAAACAAGACCTCTCTCCCTGGAGCTGCATTTTGTCTGGTACTTTATCACAGCGATGCAGATGAGACTAGGACCGCTTACAAAATGACGGGTTTCACACAGATTTGCTCATATGCATATGCTGTGTAGATATGTGGAACTTTACTCACATTTGCCCCCATTGTCCTCTCTGGTCCCTTCTCCCACTCCAATTAGTCCCCTTATTCACAAATCTAGATCCTGCCTATGAGCAAATCCATTCTTCCCATGCAGCTCATCTTCTACTTTCATGTTATATAACATACTTCAATCTAGATTTTTTTTCTGTCTTGGTTTGATTAATATGATCTCCAGTTCATCCATTTATCTATAAAGGACGCAATGTAATTCTTTATGACTGAATACAATGTCATATTTTCTTGTCCATTCATTTGTTCAGTGAACATCTAAGCTTAACTAGCCAAAGCTCTAATGATGCCCCTTGTCTCTGGCTATAACAACCACGAATCCCCCTTTTCTCAATGCTTGTGAGGGGCTGTGGATCTATAGAATAAAATATAAAACTCATGTCACATTTCTGTGTAGACGAAATTCTAAACGGTCTTATTAAATAAGAAACACCGAACCAAATACAGAGTTACAAGCCCAAGAGATCAGAGTACTAGCAAAGAGCCAAGACCACCTTATCTTACCACCCAGCCACTATCACTTCCAGAGAGAGGGGGGGGGAGGGAGAGAGAGAGAGCCTACTATCTACCAGGAGAAGAGAAAAAAGCTACATGCCACGTGCTCCAGCTTGAGCTGGACTCAGGCCTGAACTCAGGCTTCCTTAAGCTCTGACCACATGAGTTGGCAATCTGGCCACAAGCAGTTCCAACTGCATGTAGCCACCAGTAGCTATGGTCGAGTGCAGCTCCAACCATGTGCAGCTGGACCAATAGCCGGTTGTGGTGGTGCACGCCAGTAGGATTTGCTGAAGGAGGTGGAGGCAGGATGATCACAAGTTTGAGGCCAGCCTGGGGCCTGTAACCCCTGGCCTGTAAGGCCACCAACAGTTTTTTAATGCATTCTTGCCCCACATTGGGTGCCAATTGTAGACAAAATTCTAAACAGTCCTATTAAATAAGAAACACAGAGCCAAATACAGAGTTACAAGCCCAAGAGATCAGAGCACTAGTGAAGAGCCAAGACCACCTTATCTTACCATCTGGCCACCGTCATTTCTGTAAATGTGTAGTTCCTGATAAATGATAAATATCAATGCATGTTAACTGTTGTCTGAGAAAAATTGGAGCCTTCTGCCCAGTAGTACCAGTTTTTACAATGGAACTCACTTGAGGCTAACCACCAAACTAGCAAAGAAATTCTATACCCAGTAACAATCAGAACTTACTTTTTAAAATATGACTGACCATATTATATGCCCATTGTTCTTGGTACTACTTCCCATGAAACCTTCAAGTTCTATCTATTGACCTACAAAGCCTTTATTCTCCTTCTTTGCAAAGGCTGCCTTAACTTCATCCATAGATCTCGTCCTCATTGCCCAACTGTCAAGAATTCACTCTATATACAAAATATGAGTTAGCATGCCACACTAGTGTACATACTTTACAGAAGGCCTTGGGGCTCCCAGGCCAAAGTCAAAAGATTCATGAGGTAGAGAAAATGAGTCCGACAGCAAAAGAAGTGCCTGCGATGAACACTTGAGGATTGTTGAAGTAAAATCAGCATTTCCAAAGGAGCATCTCCTTAAATTTTTCAGTCTATTTATCTCTTTAAATTTTTCAGCCTAAGTGTTTAGTACCAGTTTAACCTTACTCATTCCACAACCCTGCAAAAAAATTTATTACAGGGATAGTGATCACCAGAGTATCAGTGTTTCCTTCTGCAAACTCCCCAGTTCCCACAGTGAAACATGAAAATCACCAAATAACATCTGCAGGAATGGTGGGTTGCTCTGCAGGGGGCTAAACAAAGCTCAGAGGATCTGAATTTTTATCATCAATAGTAAGCATATTGACTCCTTGCTCCAAAGAAGATGCTATCTTTATATTCCACCACTGTTTTCTGTACAAACATTCATGAAAGGATAGACCATAACAAAGGCAGTGTGTGCCTCTTCTCACACGATGTTCAGAAACATAAATCCATAGAGAAATATCAGAGTGTTTCATGGACACATGCACACATACATGAAATACATGTGTGAATGCATATGCTAATAACCCTTTGTTTCTGTATCCTGGGCTTCTTTAGGAAAAAAAATGATGAGGGATATGAGGATTAAGTCAAGAATATCATTGCAAATTTCATCTTCCCTCCAAAGCTCCTGCCCCCACCATTTGTGCTTCCAATTCCCTCCTTAATGAGTGAAGAGGAAATGCCAAAAGCCTCTGGAGTAGACTCCAGAGTCTCTTCATCTACCTTCCTTCTCTTTTCCCTCTACTACACATCCCTGGGCAAGGCATGTGCCTCAGTTTAAGTGCATGGGAGATCCCAGAAGGGCGACAGGGACAGAGGAGGGCTTCAGCCTCTGGGAATAAGACCAAAGAATGAAGTATGGTCAAGTGTGGACTCTCAAGGCCAGGGATACAAAACTGGACCACTGAGGCAGAGGAAAGGATACAGAGCACTTCCTCCTCCCACCACACCTACCAAGTCAACAAATGACACTCTTGCAGCCTGACAGTCTCTGGGTAAGAAGAGTCAATGCTTGTGATCATTTGCCTTGTAGCACCAGTTACAGAGCCACACTGGACCACTCCAGCCCAAGCTGCTTGACAATGGACTATTCTGCTCTAGGTTAGTCTTCTGGCATGGCAGAAACTAAGATTTCCCTCATTTGGTTCAAGATACCCATTGGCTATCTCTTACAGGCCTACACCAGGGTTTCTGCTTTTAGTATCTGAATGGATTCCTGTCGCTGCTTCATCCACCTACTTCTGCAACAGGGGCTACAGCTTACACCTGCTCTTGAATCTCAGCTACAGAGCCTCAGAGCAACAGATGGTCATCTGTTTAGATGTGTTCTTTAGAACACCTTTCTAAAGAAAACACCCAGGGTGAGCCCATATTGTCCTGGGTGTACTGAAGTGTGGTCCTCTATTGTCCCAGCAGCTTGACAAATTGCTACAGTTCTTTCCTCAGAGCTTTTATGTCCTGGGACTCATCCAGAATTTGGCTCCAGTTTCTCCTTCTCAACCTTCACGGCCCCTGGGTGGTCGATACAGGGTCCAGAAGAGGCTTGCCTTGAGCTGCTCTTCACCCTCATGTTTCAAGGTCTGCAGTACAACCTGAGACACAAAATCCACTCCAACATGAGGTCCTTAGTATTCAATGTGAGGGGTGGTAGGGCAAGGAAATTTCCTACACCTCTGAGCCTGGCCTTGGGCTACTTGGAGGTCCATGGAAGCTTGACTAGGTCTGAGAGTTCCAGCGTTAGCCCTCCTGACTTGTTAACACCAACAACCTGGCAGAGACAAGAAAGCAAGGTCCAAAGCCAGCTGTCTTTCCATGGGGAAAATGGGAGCCCCAAGCAGGAAGCCTGGTAAGCCTTTTTCTATTGTGTTCTCAACACTTCCCTTTTCTATGACCAGACATGCACTTAAATAGTGGTTATAAAATAAACAGCATTTATGGAGCTGGAGAAATGACTCAGAAGTTAAGAGTGTTGGCTGCTTTTTCCAGAGGACCCTGGTTTGATTCCTAACACCCACATGGCAGCTCCAAACCAATTGTAAGTCCAACACCAAGGGACTAGATGCTTTCTTCTGACCTCCATCCCTGACAGTCATGCAAGTGATGCACAGACACACGTGCAGACAAAACTAGCCATACACATAAAATAGTGATTTTACTGTATAGTTACGGAGAGATGGGGCAGAGTGGAACAGCAGGATTAAACAGGGAGGGGAGGAGAGCGGTGATGGAGGGACGATTGGGAAGGACATCTAACACTAAGGGCCATTTGAGAGGTCATATGCAAACCTACTACTGTAGAAGCATCTCAAAATACATATATATATGCAAGAAATTAAATAACAGGGAGACAACACCCCAACTAGATATCATTCAACACCAAGTGAAACTTCCAGTGCCAGGAATGGATTACATCTAATTGAGTTGTCGGCCAGTTGGGTCCCATGGAAACCCACCCCCTAAACAGCTCAGGCTATTGCCAAGGCTATTGGTTGCTCTCCACAAACCAGTGGTAAGACACTATTGCTGAAGATCAACCACACTTACATAACTCACTGAACGTGAAGAAGTGGAGCCGGTACCTAACTAGAGCCTTCATCCCTACTGACTGTTCATGGTACCTTGCACACTGCCAGAGGAGGAAGGTAAATAACAAAAATAAATTAAAAATTAAAGAGAAGACATTTAATCATTAGGGTGGAGTCCCATGAGTAGATCCTCATAACTTTATGGTGACAGAGACTAACAGACACAAGAGGGAGAAAAACATAATTACAAAATCATAAGGAAATGTAGCATGAATCTTAAATGGTCTTATTAATAAAATCAAACCTGATGCCAGGTATTGGGGTGAATGCTGGATGATCAGAGAAGCAGAACAAGCCACAGCCACCTCATCTCGCCAGTTCCTCAGCTGGTCCTGTTTCCTCAGACTGGAAGCCTCTCAGTCCTCATCCAGAATAAATCTCAGCTGAACATTCCTAAGCGAAAGTCACTATCTCACCACCAGTGTATAGCAGTGGCCGAGGAGACAGCCGCTGACACCGGGGAAGTAGCCTTTTGGCCTTAGCTGCTGCTCAGGACTAGCATGTTTTACCTACCCTTTCCTTGAACCATGAGTGCAAATGTCAATATGGTGAGAAAAAAGTTCTGAGCATTACTGAAAACACAGGTTTGTTCTTACGGGTCTTCTGCAAATGTTTTGGGGAACCCAGGCCCTGCAGAAACCTGTAGAACATACCTTAAAGCTGCTGATCTCTATGAATATACACTAGGATCTGTTCAGCAGAAATGGAAAAGCAAGCCTGGGTAAGTGAGAACTTCTCAGAAGAATGCATGGGACTTGGTGGTGAAGTTTGGAGGAGAGACAGAAGTAAAGAGCGGCCAATCACCGTGAAGGTGGAAATACAGACTTCCTGTTGCCAAACAGAAACAAGAGGCCACAAGATGGACCAATAAGGACTCTGTTTATACGTGACTGTAGAGAGACTTAAAAAAATCATTTTTCTAAACCAGGAGGGCTGTATGTGTATGTAATTCCAGCATTCAGGAAAATGAGCCAGCAGGATGAGTTCAATGCCAGCCTGGGGCCTTGCATAACACTCTCTCAAAACATAGAGAAATAAAAATTATAATTTTCCGAAATGAAGAGTCACAAGGAGCAACTGTTTGTTTAGAAGCAGCAGTTCTGAGTATATAAGAGCCAGCTTTTTTCCCACAGATTTCTTACTGATGTCTGATTGAGAAATTGCAATTACAAATCTAGAAATGTGTTGAAACAGATGTTTCACTAAATTCCTACCTAATCTGAATAGCAGTCTCTACCTACAATGGAGCCTGAGACTGGGGGAGAAAAAAAAGGTGACGTATTTGATATGAGCATGGGGTTCATGACATCAATAATAAACTTGGCTGGCACACTGGTATATCTCATTGGGAAACATGGCATCTTGACAAAGCTATCTGAAATCATCTGTTACTCCTAAAGCAGATCCCGCTCTCTGGACACCATACTCCTGGGAGTGAGTCCCATGGGCCATTGGTTTCTCCACCATCTTCTCCTTTCTGTCCAGTCACATTTGCACATGGTTATCCATGCTTCAATCATGCCAGCCTGTACAACAAAGGTCTATAAGACCCCCAAGGGCCTGTGTGGCAGGAACTGATCTCTCAAGTCTGTGGTTTCGATGCTATGTTCAAGTGCACAGTGTCAGAATGAACTAAATTAGTGAACATTACCTGTGCCTGCTACAGAATCAACTGCTGGCTTAGGGGGTGGAATTCCTCTTTTTTTTTCTTCAAAATGTGATATGTGTTGAGAATATCCACTAAAATGAACAGAGCTGTGGTTAGTTTTGTCCTCTGTTTTCACATTATTTATATAAAACACCACTGGAGAGATCAGTATCCTAACCACAGCTGAAATGTCTTATTTCACACTATATACAGATTTCAAAGGAAATTTTGTTAAGCACATAGTTTACTATAGGTTATGAAATCCAAGAATATAAAATCCATGAGCACAAAGTTTCAGTCTGAGGATGCAACCCAGTTGATAGAAAGCTTTCCTGTCATGGATGAGCACTGGGTCCAGTCCTCAGCCACATAAACCCACATAGTGGTGCACGCCTTGAATTGCAGCACTCAGGGAGTAAAAGCAAGAGGATTGGAAGTTCAAGGTCATTCTCAGCTATAAAGCTAGTTTGAGGCCAGCCTACACAAGTCCTTGTCTCAAATTTTAAAAAGTAAATGATTTCAAATATTTAAATGTAACAAGAAACAGTACTTGAAAATAATTGTAGACTAGAGATGATATTTTGGAGGAGGCATAATCACATTAAATGATGTTACTTAAGTGTTTGATACATTTTAGTTTCTGAAATACTTAAAAATTCAAGTTTTTATTATCTTAGCATACACACACATACCACATATCTCCTTTTTTCACTGTGTTAACTAAGAAAGACGTATGCTTAAATAAATAGATGATATTTTTCTGTATTGATCCTGCTTTCTTACTCATATGACTAGGGGGCCAAGTTGCAAATCTTAGGATTGTCTCTTCCCTAATTAGTACAGAATCATTCAAGTTGAAGTTTAATACTGAGGACCCACCTGAGTGTAGCATGAATCTTAAAGAGTCTTATTAATAAAATCAAACCTGGAGCCAGGTATTGGGGTGAATGCTGAAAGATCAGAGAAGCAAAACAAGCCACAGCCACCTCACCTTACCAGTTCTTCAGCTGATCCTGTTTCCTCAGACTGGAAGCCTCTCAGGCCTCATCCAGAATCTCAGTTGAGCTGTTGCTCAAAAGCCTAAAAGCTTAACCAGCTAGTTCCTGGTTTTCACACTTTATATACCTTTCTGCTTTCTGCCATCACTTCCTGGGATTAAAGGCTCACTTCCTGGGATTAAAGGCATGAGTCACCATGACTGGCTGTTTCCAGTGTGGCTTTAAACTCACAGAGATTCAGATGGATCTCTGCCTTCAGAATGCTAGGATTAAAGGCGTGTGTGCCACCATTTTCTGGCCTCTGTATCTAGTGGCTGTTCTGTTCTCTGACCCCAGATAAGTGTATTAGGGTGCACAATATTTTGGGGAACACAATGTCACCACACCTGAAGGACCACAGATGGTACTCTGCACAAAATACAACTAAAACTGACCTGTTGGAGGCTCGCTTGTGCAGTATGTGCATCTACGCAATTAGATTATGGCGAGCGCATCTTCTCTAAGCAATTGTTCTGACTTTAATCAGGTTTAATCAGGAGGAAGAGCAGAAATGAGCCCTAAGATCAAAGTGAGCAGCAGGTGAGTCAGCCAAGTGAGCAAGAGAGCGTGCTTCTAAAGTGAGAAGCAGAAGAATCTTTTGGCGCCGAGTAATAGAATCATCAAAATGAAAAGAATATTTAAAATTGCCTAATTGACCCTTCCAGAAGATTTCTCACAACATCCAATCTCAACTATCTGTGATGATCTCTGCATAATGTATTTTCAGAAAATATGGGCTCAAATGTGCTCTTTCTTATTTTTACTTTATTTTTACTTTGTGTGTATGGGTGTTTTGCAAGTGTGTATGTCTGGGCACCACATGTATGCAGTACCCATGGAGCCAGAAAAAGGCATCAGATCCCCTGTGACTGGAGTTACAGACTGTTGTGATCTAGTGTGGGGGCGCTGGGAATTGAACCCAGATCCACTGCAAGAGCAGCTAGTGCTCTTAAGTGCTGACATCTCTCCAGCCCCTCAAATGTGTTCTTTTTATTGAGCCAAAATATAAAGCCTTCTGCAGGTGGGAGGGGAGAGGTAGCTCTGTCCCACTGGGCTGGATAACACAAGGCTACTGTTTCTACCTGACTGTCCTCTAAGCCAGTGGTTCCCTGATTTGGGATGCTCTGCAGCCATCAAGGAAGACTGAGTGTACACCAGCAAAGTTCTCATCCTCCTTGTCTCAGATGTTGCTTGGACGTTGGAAACTGTAATGTCTCTCCCGTACAACCAGAGTTGAGAATCACCATATTTAAAGAGTTTTCTTGCTCACAATAGGTTTGATCCCTTCATCAAATAAATCCTTCTTTCTTAGTTGTTCCTCACGTGACATAATTTCCAGACGCCCTTACCTTGCTTATCCTGAATGTTAGCCACCGTGCAAATTTACTTTTTTTTTTAATCCTTACTTTATGTGTATGGGTGTTTTTACTGCATGTGTGTCTGGAATTGGAGATGTCATCGTGAGCCTCCACGTAGGTGCTGGTAATTGAACCAGGGTCTTCCGGAAGAGCAATGTGTATTGCTTACCATCTCTCCCACAACTGGCATGTTCTCCAGAGGAATTACTGTCAGGAAATAACTTCTCGTTCTTTGCTGTCTGAGTTGAGCTCATGGTGAAATAACTACACTGCCCTTGGGAGACTACAATCAGTTTATTCCCAAAATCCTTTTCATGTGAATCAGTGCTGAGCCATGAATCCTTAAACACAAACAGTGAAGTTTATTTTCTGATTCGCTTTTATCCCACATAACTTTCATCTTGTTAGCCTACTTTCATTCATCCCTGTCTTATTAATTTCTAAATTAATCGCTATTTGGTGTTTCTATATATGTAATAACCTAGGGCTGGTATTAGTTTAAAGCAAATAGCATACTTATCTTGAGCACAGACTCTGAAGGACACCAAAACACTCAGGAATCAAAACAATGACATTTCAATGCAATCATTTAAAACTTAAAAATCAATTCAAATAAAATCTAGAGTAAGCAAAATTATCAAAATTGTAAATGTAACCTTTCTTTGCTTGTTTCACGACCTGGTGCTATCATGCAATGGAAGAGTTGTTTCTAAGCAGCACAAGCTAGGCCCATCAGACCTCTGGACATGTCTCAGAGAGTCTTTTGGGCTGACAATGACATAAGACCTATGGACAAAACAGTGTTTTATAGCACTATCATGATTTCTTTCTTTTTTTAAACATTTTACTTATTTTTTTTCTAAGATTTATTTATTTATTATGTATACAGTGTTCTGTTTGCATGTATCCCTGCAGGCCAGAAGAGGGTGCCAGATCTCATTACAGATGGTTGTGAGCCACCATGTGGGTGCTGGGAACTGAACTCAGGACCTCTGGAAGAACAGCCAGTGTTCTTAACCTCTGAGCCATCTCTCCAGCCCCCCATCATGATTTCTGTTTTCAATTTCTTTGTCCCTTTTTCCATTTGGCCTATAATATGGGAAGATATTTTGGTATGTGTATGAGGTGCACACATTTTCCCTTTTGCTTAGCACTTCAATAAGGTGCCTTGTGGTACGAAAACAACAATTTTCCACACTCCCAGATTCATTATTTGCAAGTATTAACAAAAATTAATTCATTATTAACACCCACAACAAATGCTGGCAAGGTTGTGAGGAGAGGACCCTCATTTGTTCTTGGGATTGCAAACTGGTGTGGCCACTACGGAAATCAGTGTGAAGAATTCTCAAAAGGCTAAAAGTAAATCTACCCTATGACCTAGCTGTATCAGTCCTTGGCATATGCCCATGGGACTCAATATCCTGCTCCCCAGACACTTGCTCATCCGTCCATGATCATTGCTGCTCTATTCACAATAGCTGGGAAATGAAAACAACCTAAATGTCCTTCAACCAGCAAATGGGTCATGAAAACGTGGTGCATAGAAACCTAGAATACTATTCAGCTGTAGAGAAAAAGGAAATCATGAGATTTTCAGGTAAGCGGATAGAACTGAAAAATATTGTACTAAGTGAAGTCAGCCCAACACAGAGAGACCAATGTTTTCTCTGATTTGTTCTCTTTGACTTGCTGTCGTGTTTTCTTATTTGTGGTTCCTAGCTCAAAATCTTCAGATGTGAGTATATAACCTGGAGTAGCTGCAGAAACCAGGAAAGCAAAAAGAAACATGGGGTCGGGGAGAAGGGACTGTAGATAGAGGAGTAGCAGTAGAACTCTATATAGGTGATATAAAGGGGGAGATGCGGGGGAAAGTCAAGTTTGGGAGATAGAGGAAGGACTTTACAGAAGGAGAGGGAGGAGGGGAATTGCAGAAGGAAAAGGGGGTGAAGGGTAAATAGCACTAAGAGTGCTCAAAATAGACATAAGGAAATATTATCTTATACTGACCTAAAATTGCATATAATACATGTAAGCATATGCACGTATATATGAAGTTACACTACGCTGGGTGACAATCTAACGAAAACTCCTGTACCAGGTACGAGAAATCTCCTTTTGAGTTGCTGGTCAGAGTAGTCCAAGGGATATAGGATATTACTGTTGCCCTTGGTTGCCCCAAAGAAGATGAAAGTAAGTTCCTATTGCTAAATATTCCACTCACTTTGGACACAGGACTTAGAGTAATTGATCTTGGTCTAATCCATAAACCTCCTCCTAACGACTAGCTTTTATAGGACCAGAAGATGTAATGAAAGCTGCCCAGCTGTGACACCCATGAACCACAGCAGTGGCCGCTACGGCAAGAGACCCCTAAAGGGGCAACAGTGGCATTCATATATTGGTGGAAACCAACAACTCTCTACCTGGACTTAAGACTCAATAAACAGAAGGGAAATAATGTCTAATACTAGAAACCTAGCCAATTACCGAGGGCTAGTGAGGCTATGGATGGTAGAAAGGAACACACTGCTGCCACTTCACTAGACCATAATAATTCCTAGCTGCATGTAAAAACATATCCTTACACTCTCAGGTAAGTGTAACTCTCGCTTTGTACCTCACTAAAGAAGCTTCTCTTTGCAGAAAACAGAGACCATCACAGAAAAACCACAACTAATCAAGGGATGCCCAGCTCCATTGGATTCATCTATAACAAAACTCCTATACTGAAGTCTTAAGACATTTCAGAAGAGAAGGAAGACCAGAAAGTCTCCTGCAAAATCGTGCTCCCCTAGAAATGACCAGGAAGCTCCATCCATAAAACCTCAACAGAAGGTATGAATCTGAAACAAAATCTGAATAATGACAACACCAGTTGACTGCTGTGGTGGTTTGAATGAGAATGGCCTCTGTAAGTGCATATGTTTGAATGCTTGGTCCCAAGTGGGTGGAACTATTCGATAAGGATTAGGAGGTGTGGTCTTATTGAAGAAGGTGTGTCACTGGGGGTGGGGTTTAAGGCTTTAAAAGCCCACACCATTCTATTTAGCTCTCATTCTCTGCCTTGTGACTATGGATCAGATTTAAACTCTCACCTACTGCCCCAGTACCATGCCTGCCTGCTGCATGGCCCCCTCCATGATGATCATGGACTTAACTCACCCTCTGAAACCTTAAGCAAGCCTCAATTAAATGCTTTCTTTTATAAGTTGCCTTGGTCATGGTGTCTCTTCACAGCAATAGAACAGTAACTAAGAGTAATAAATGTAGCACAGCTCACCTTAGAGCCAGTGTTGAAGAAACATACAAAACACCCTACTACCCACCCCAACAGAAGTACCCAGATTCGGCCACTGTAGACATGGAGGTTAACAACATGCAGCAAATCTGCTCCAGTGCCAGTGAAGTTCATGCTGCACATAGCAAACTGTGGTTCCTCAGAGGCTACATGGGATTTGCCAATCTTCCAAATCAAGTATAAAAAAAAGTCAGTGAGGGCTGGAAAGATGGCTCAGCAGTTAAGAACACTGACGGCTCTTCCAGAGGACCCAGGTTCAATTCCTAGCACCTACGTGGCAGCTCACAACTGTCTGTAACCCCAGCTCCAGGGGACCTGACACCCATGGCAAAACACCAACACACATAAAATAAAAAATAAAAAATAAAAAATAATCATTGAAAAGAGGATTTGAGTTCACCTTGTGGTAGTAGGTAAATCTGGACCGGGAAAGTCAACATTAATCAACTCATTGTTCCTCACAGCTCTGTATTCTCCAAAGTATCCAGGGCCTTCTCAGAATAAAAAATACTGTACAGGTGAAGCAATCCAAAGTTTTGATCAAAGGAGGTGGTGTTCAGTTGCTGCTGGCCACAGTTGATATCCCAAGGTTTGGAGATGCAATGGGTAATAGTAATAGTAATTCTCAATGCCTGAAAACAGGGTGCAGTGTTGTTTATACTTCATTGCTCCTTCAGAATATGGACTTAAACCACTGAGTTTACAAAACTCTTGCATGAAAAAGTGAATCTCATCCCACTAATTGCTAGAGCAGACACACTCACACCAAAAGAATGCCAACAGTATAAAAAACAGACAATAAAAGAAACCAAGGACATCACATTAAAATACACAAATCTCCAGAAACAGATAATGAAAAAGAAAATAAGACTGGCTAAAAAAAAACATCAGGTGCCGGGCGGTGGTGGCGCACGCCTTTAATCCCAGCACTTGGGAGGCAGAGGCAGGCAGATCTCTGTGAGTTCGAGGCCAGCCTGGGCTACCAAGTGAGTTCCAGGAAAGGCTCAAAGCTACACAGAGAAACCCTGTCTCGAAAAACAAAAACAACAACAACAAAAAAATCAGGTACCACTTACCTCTTACTGTGATAGGTAAAGGTATCATCAAAGCCAATGCCAAAAGAGTCAGAGGAAGACAGTGCCCTTGGGGTGTGGCTGAAGTTAAAAATGGTGAAGATCGTGATTTTACAACTCTAAGAAATACATTGATAAGAACACACATGCCAAATGTTACTAATGATGTACACTATGAGGAGCAAAAAACTAGCAGGGGTGAATTACAACAGAGCAGATAACAAGAACAAAGAGCAACTTACTAAGAGCCCTCTGGCTCATACGGAAGAAGAGAGAAGGGAACATGTAGCCAAGATGAAGAAGATGGAGATGAAACAAGTGTTTGAGATGACGGTCGAAGAAAAAGTTCAAAACCTGAAGGACTCAGAAACAGAGCTCCAGAGGCGCCAGGAGCAAGTGAAAAGGAATTTAGAAGTACAAAGGATTAGGGGAAAGACATCATCAGTTTGAAGTCAAAAAATGCAAACTGGTAAGCCCAGCAACATCTTTTAGAGCAACAGAACTCTTCAAGAATGTTGGAAAAGAACAAGAAGGAAGGCAAGATCTCTTAAACTCTATTGACCACCAGCTATGTCTTAGTTACGAATATGCCAGCTTGGACATTAGGGTTTGCTGTCCATTTGACCAATTTGCACCAATTTTGTCCATATAATGATGGATTTAACAGCATGACAAAAATTAGTCTTTGTTGTTGTTCTTAAAGGAGATAAAAATGCCTTGGATTGTCTAAGGTGTTGTACACTTAGAAATTAACAGCTCTAAGTACCTTTCTACATTTTCTTTTTTTATTATTAAAAAGATGTCTTAAATTAAATACTAGAAAACATTTTACTGTTGTATAATTATATTCTGATAGTTTGATTGTTTATAGAATATTCTAAAATAAAAGGACTCTGGAAGGTTTTCATTGATATAGTGCCATAATATGGTACAAACTACACTTCTCTATGATAATTATAATACAGAGGTTTCATTCAACACAGGCTATATACTTAGTCTAACACAGTGGTTCCTCTTTTTGACACTTCCATTATTTAAAAGTACACATGAAAAAAAAAACTATGTACTTACAGTGCAGCTAGGACTTTTTTTTAACAGTCTTTCTTGCTGTTTTTTGTTTGTTTATTCATTTGTTTGTTTGGGGTTTTATATATATATATATGTGTGTGTGTGTGTGTGTGTGTGTGTGTGTGTGTGTGTGTGTGTGTGTATGAGTGGGTGGGTAGGTGGGTGTGGGTGTGCTCTTTTAGCCAGAATCTCATTACTGCTTCATTTTTTTATTAATTATTTTTTTTACATCCCAACTGCAATTTCCCCCCCTTCCTCTCCTTCCATCCTCCACCCCCTGTGAATCCACTCTTCCTCTGTTTCTGTCCAGAAAGGGACAGCCCTCCCATGGTGTCAACAAAGCATGGCATATCAAGCTGAGATAGGACTAAGCGCCTCCCCTCATATTAAGTCTTGGTAAGGCAACCCAGAACGAGGAATAAGTTCCCAAAGGCCTGCCAAAGCATCAGGGACAGGCCCCACTTCTCCTACTAGGAGTCCCATAAGTAGGCCAAGCTATACAACTGTCACATATGTAGAGAGCCTAGGTCGGTCCCATGAAGGCTCTTTAGTTGTGAATCCAGTATCTGTGAGCTCCTTTGAGCTCAATTTAGTTTCCCTCTGGGTTCCCTTGTGTAATGGAATATTATTTTAACTAGGCAAAGATGTGTTACATTTATTTATGCTACAGAATATTACTTTAACTGTGTTAAGGCATACTGCTTTTGTTTATGCTGCATTTGTTTAACTATGTAAAGATGTGTTGCATTTGTTTCAGCTGGCCTGCCTAAGGCGAAACAAGGTGATTGGTCTAACAAAGAGCTGAATGGCCAATAGCTAGGCAGGAGAAAGGATAGGCGGGGCTGCCAGGTAGAGAGAATAAACAGGAGGGGAAATCTAGCTTGAGAGAGGAAGAAGAACAAGAGAAGAAGAAGAGAGGAGATGCCCTGGGCCAGAAGCCAGGCAGGCAGGCCACCAGCCAGCCAGACATAGAGACAGCAAGAAATTAAGAAAAGGTAAAAAGCCCCAAAGGCAAAAGGTAGATAAAGAGAAACAGGTTAATTTAAGTTAAAAGAGCTAGCCAGAAACATGCCTAAGCTAAGCCAGGCCTTCAAAACTAATAATAAGTCTCTGAGTCATGACTTGGGAGCTAGTTGGTGGCCCAAAAGAAAAAGCCTGCTACACCTTTGTGATGATCTTGAGACCCCTGGCTCATATAATCCTTCTTCCCTCTCTTCAACAGTATTCCCAGAGCTGGGCTCAGTGCTTGGCTGTGAATCTCTGCATCTGCTTCCATCAGTTACTAGATGAAGTCTCTCTGATGACAATTAGGTTAGTCACCAATCTGATTACAGGAGAAAGCCAGTTTGGGCTACCTATCCACTATTGCTAGGAGTCTTAGCTGGGGTCATCCTTGCGGATTCTTGGGAGTTTCCCTGGCACCAGGTTTCTCCCTAACCCCAAAATGCACCCTCTATCAAAACATCTCCCCCTCTACTCCTCCCCCAACCCAATCTCTCAGGTTCCCATCCCCACCCACCCCCAGTTTACCCAGGAGATCTCTTCTATTTCCCCTTCCCAGGGAAATTTATGCATCTCTGTCTTTGGGCTCTCCTTGTTACCTAGCCTCTCTGGGGCTGTGGATTGTAGCCTGGTTATCCTTTACTTTACAGCTAATATCCACTTATAAGTGAGTACATACCATGTTTGTCTTTCTGGGTCTGGGTTATCTCACTTAGGATGATCTTTTCTAGTTCCATCCATTTGCCTTCAGATTTCCTGATGTCATTGTTTTTAACAGCTGAGTAACACTCCATTGTGTAAATGTAGCACATTTTCTTTATCCATTCTTCAGCTGAGGGACATCTAGGTTGTTTCCAGGTTCTGGCTATTATGAATAATGCTACTATGAACATAGTTGAGCAAGTGTCCTTGTGATATGATTGAACATCCTTTGGGTATATGCTCAAGATTGGTATAGCTGGGTCATGAGGGAGATCAATTCCCAATTTTCTGAAAACCAAAATAACTCTAAGATTCCATCTTACACCTGTCAGAATGGCTGAGATCAAAAACACTAATGACAACTTATGCTGGAAAGGATGTGGAGCAAGGAGAACACTCCTCTCCTGCTGGTGGGAATGCAAACTGGTACAGCCACTTTGGAAATCAATACTGCTGCATTTTATAATAACATTTGAGTTAGATATCCTCATTAAGTAGAATGCTAAAATAGAATATAGCATCTTTCATATAGTAGGAACCAATGAGGAAACTTTCCTCTAACTCCATTTTTTACGCTTTACGGTAAGTAGCAGGAGGAGAAATGCATTTGTAGATCATTTCTAGGCAAACTGTGAAGCTAACAGCAAACCTGTTACTACCTATGCTCAGCCTCTTTGTTTTACAAGAAATGGGAACCATGGCCTCTTGAAGAGAAAAAAATCACCGTTCTGCATTTAGCTGTATCCGTATATTACATACCTGCATCTTCTGTTTGTGCTGCAAAAAAAGTTCATAAACAACGTTGTGACATAACAGGAAAAAAAGAAAGAAAAGAAAAGAAAAAAGTAACTAAGATACTCTCCGATGTGGAAAAGAGAAATCTCCACAGGGTTCCGTCCTTAAATAAAGAGCTACTGGCAATTAAAGACTGCTGAGAGGGAGAATTAGTCTTCCCCATAGGTATGAGCCTCCTAGATTGTTATTCAATTCCAAGGGGTTGGCCCTTAAAGCGTACATATAAGCAACACTAAATGTACTCAACAGGTTACATTTATGTATTTATTCATATATGTGTGTATATATATAGATACATATATATTCTTTTTTAAGATTTATTTTATTTATTATGTATACAATGTTCTGCCTGCAAATATATCTAGTTGTGAGCCACCATGTGGTTGCTGGGAATTGAACTCAGGACCTCTGGAAGAGCAGCCAGTGCTCTTAACCACTGAGCCATCTCTCCAGCCTCATATAATATATACATATTAAAGAATGAGAGGCCATGAATGAATTTGAGAAGAAAAGGGAGTGGAGGACATGGGAAGAGTTGGAGGTATGAGAGGGAGAGGAAAATGATGCAGTCATATTTTAATTACATAAAAAGATTTTAAAATTGCAAAACATATATTGGTCCAAGAAATTCAAGTATAAAACTTAGTTCTGTGATTGAAGGAGTTTGCTTGAGTGAGAAAAATCTACACATGCTGGGGATGTTGTACCTCAGCCTGGCACACAGAAGTCCTGGGTTTGATCCTCAGCACTTCAAAAACTGTAAGTGATGGTGCAGTCTTGTAACCCCAGAACTTGGGAAGCTGAGGCAGGGTGATCAGAAGTTCATGATCATCCTCAGTTACACAGCAAATTCAAGGCTAACCTAAAACTCAAGAGACCTTGCCTTGAACAGGAAAAACTTAAATGAAAAAGTTAAGATACATTTCTACGTGGTCACTTACATCATCCCTTCTTTTATATGTAGGAAATA
>CABHPQ010173579.1:0-45262 GCA_902168405.1 Peromyscus aztecus
TTTTGTCTTATTTGTGACACGGTCCATATAACCCTCAAACTTGGATTACAGGCGTGCACCACCAAGCTGGGCTTTCACCTTCAGGGTCATGCTGAATCAACCCTCAAAATAGCACTACTAGATGGTATTTTATTTTATTTTACTGATGAGCCTGGAAGAAAAGAGGAAGAGAATCAATAGCCTGTCGGAGTTATGTATTGGGGTAGCTAACTTTGGAGCTCTGTAAATTGGAGAGCAAAACTTTCAGAGAGACACAAAAGAAGAACAGTGGTCACTTCTTCCCATCTTTGAGAACCGAAGAACCTTTACGGTGTTCGTAGTGAACTCGTTTCTTGAGTCATTTTGTTCGTTTGAAGCGGGGTTTCACTATGTTGTTCTTGAATATGTAGCACAGGCTAGCTTTAAACTCTAGCTCATCCTGCCAAGTGCCGAGATTACAGGTGTGCCACCATACCCTGCGTCGTTTTCCTTCCAGTAAAATATATTGATTTTATTTATAGTTATTATATTTTTATTCAGTTTTAAAATGGTCAGAATGCTCGTGTATAAAACCATGCTAAGATTTGGTTCTTATAAAAGAAGGAAACTGGGCTGGTAAGGAAGCTGAGCGATTAAGAAACCCCGCCGATTTTCCTGAAGACTGGAGTTCAGTTCCCAACACGCACTTGAAATGCTTCACAACCTCCTGTAACTCCAGCTTCTTGGGCACTTCTTGTGACCTTCTTGGGCACCCCCATACTTAGGGCAGACAGACACGTAATACATACACATAAATAGTAAAAACAATCTTAAGACATTTAAAATAAAAGAAGGAAACTAAAACTATGTCTGTTCTGAAAGCAAAATAAAAATAGAGGATTTTCCAAGTCACAAATGAAGACAATTTGTATGTTAGTCCTACAACCAGGATTTATAAAGTACAAATACAAACTCTCACCTGGAAACCTTAACAGTTGGGATTTTATTTGTTTGTTTTCTGGTTTTTCAAGACAGGGTTTCTCTGTGTAACAGCCCTGGCTGTTCTGGAACTTTGTAGACCAGGCTGGCTTCAAACTCAGAGATCCTCCTGCCTCTGCCTCCCGAGTGCTGGGATTAAAGGTGTCACCAGTATGCCCGGCCTTACATAATTTCCAGTAGTGATAGATTAACAAGACATTCTCTAGGATCTCACTGTCGAGTAAGGAGCCTCACGCATAGCATACACTAATACAGCAGACTAAGACACACACAGTAGCCATACCACTGTATTATAGTAGTACTTGGTTAATTACTAAATCATATCCTAATTCTTATAGTTTATGTTATTTATTTAAGACAGGTCTTACTATATACCCCTTGCTGCCCTGGGATGCACAGAAATAATATGACATTTAAGACTTTAATATGTACCCTTCTTAGGTGTATCTCTTGGTTATAGAGAAAAGCTCTTTGTTTTATGTGTACTTAAAAATGTTTTTTTTTTTTAAATTTTGAAACTTCTGTATGCTTTCATTTTTTTTTTTAAAAGAAATGGAACCCTATTCCTGTGACACTTTTGTGGCATTACCTCCAGCTACAGTTGGTAATAGGGTAATTTTTGGAAAAAATTCAGACAGACTCTTCGATGAAGTACAAGAAGTCATTTATTGTCCAGCGGCAGTTCATAATGATTTGGGAAAACGTCTTAAGGTAGGTAAAAATATATGTTGTGTTAGTAGTATCTATCTTTAAACATACTAATAATGGGTATTTCTTTAAAGAACAATTGAATTTTATTGGATGTGTCTGAATATTTTACCTGTATGTATGTGTGTTTGTGCACCGCATGTGTGCCTAGTGTCCGTGGAGGTCAGAAGCGGGTGTAAGACCCCTGCAGCTTCAGTTCCAGACAGTTGTGAGCTGTCATGTGGGTGCCAGGAACTGAGCCCTGCTCCTCTATAAGAGCAGCAGGTGTTCTTAGCCACTGAACCATTTCTCCAGACCCATAAATGGTTATTTCTTCCAATAACTACCAATTGATAGAAGACCACTGAAGTTAAAATTCAAGAATTTAAGGTTGAAAATGGTTTGAATCAAAAATAGACTTCTGGTCATTTATTTCAATAATTTAGAAGAACCTGCTAAAATAATAAAATTGTTATCTCTTTGATTAAATAGCTGAATGCTTTTTTATATGTTATATATGTTAGTTGTGGTAAGGGATTTAAAGTCGGTTATTAAAACCTGGACAAGAATGGACGGTGGATGTAACTAACAGCACAGTAGAGTGTGGGTGAAGAGCAGGGTGGCTTAAATGCTGACCTTAGGTAAGGGTAGCAGGCTGTGGTGGCAGAGAAGGAACATCTAGATTATACTATGGATTAAAGAATGGGGCTGGAGAGTTGGCTCGGTGGTTCAGAGCACTTGTTCTTGCAGAGGACCCAGGTTTGATTCCCAGTACCCACATGGTGGTTCACAACCATCCATAACTCCAGTTCCATGATATCCAATGCTCTCTTCTGACCTCTGTGGACATTAGGCACACATATGCACAGAAATAACATACAAGCAAAACACTCGTAAAATAAAATAAATAAATTAAAAAAAAAGGATGATTTAGTTAGAGCTGGGGTTTCAGCTGACAGATCAAAGGGATTCTTCTTGGTATAGAATAAGAAAAATTATTTCAGATTTTATAAACAACAGGTTTTTGGTTTTTTCCTCTGGTGCTGGGGATCAAACCTAGGGCCTCTTGTATGTTGGGCACAAAGTCTACCAATTGAACCACATTTTCAGCCCTGTCAATATGTTTTGTAGTCCATCAAAAAAGGTTTATTAGGCATCTGATAATACCATCAACATACATTTTATGTATTTTCCCTCACCTCTTACATGCACATTAAATAAAATGTCCTTTAATTTTTTATTTAAATAGTCTATTTACATGGAACTCAGAGGTTTATATTATCTTCTATTCTGAACTTTGTGGATTCTGGATATTCTAACACTAATATATATTAAATAGAAGACTTTTTTGTATATTAGGCTATAGTTTTCTTTTGCTGTAACTATTTATTCGTCGGGGATATTGTTTCTATTCTGTACATGTGTGTTTAAATCTAGCCCATTGTGGAAGTCACATTCCCACTCTATCCATTGCTGTGAAGAATCCTCATAGGTCACTTACACATTAAATGTGGGCCTCTGTGGCAGGTCTTGCTCATCTGACTAAGGGTTCAAGTACCTATGGGTACATAGATCACTAGTGAGGACATACTAGACATTGAACTTGAGAACTGCTTTCTTAATCTTCAACTCATATTAATTATACTCCATGAAACAGTTTGAAGATTAATACCCATCATTGCTAAGATGCCATAGCAGCTCTGTTCATTTTCTTCCGGCCTTCATACTTAGCATTTGTTTTATCTTAGTCAATGGAGAAGTCTTTGTTTGTTGAAATGAAGCTTCATGTTCCTTTGTCTTTGTAACTAACATGTCTCATGTGTGTTATAATAAGACATACTAAGGAAGTATTTAAACAATAAATGCTTTAGAGCCAATTCTGAATGAGTTTTAAAGTTAATGCTTTTATTATTGAAAATTTCAATTTGGTTCCATTTCATCTATCTTCATAGTGATCATGTCTTCCAAATGGTGTTTTAAATTCTACAATTTGGTAAATTTCCATTTTTGATTTTATAGTTATATGACTTTTTCTTTTTACAGTGTACTTATATAGAAATTGATCAAGTTCCTGAAACTTATGCTGTTGTCCTTAGTCGCCCAGCTTGGTTGTGGGGGGCAGAAATGGGAGCCAACGAGCATGGAGTCTGCATTGGGAATGAAGCTATATGGGGAAGAGAAAATGTTTCTAAGGAGGAAGCACTTTTAGGCATGGACCTTGTCAGGTAACTATTATGTTGTTCCCTCACTATAGATTATGTGAGAAGTGGTCGAATACCAACCAGCATCCATTTTCACACCAGCATGCAATTTCATGACTCTTAAATATCATTAATTAGTCTAGGGTAGATGGCTCGATCCATACAGTGTTTAATGCACAAGTGTGAGGACCTGAGTTTGATCGTGAGCACTCATGTGCATCGCTCATAAACCCTGCATTGGAGAAGCAGAAGCAGGCAGGTTCCTGGGGCTTGCCGGGTAGCTAGTCTAGCTTAGTCGGTAAATTCCAGTTCACTGAGAAACTCTATCTCATAAAATAAAATGGCGTGCAATTGAGAAAGCTGTCGGACATCAAGCTCTGGCTTCTCCATGCATGCTTGCATGAACGCATACCCTAGGCACACACCCACATAAACATGTATATGCACCACATGAATACCTACTAACACTTATGCACACCCATGCGCATTATTAATTGGGAGAGGGGCCAAAATTAGAAATTATAATTCACCAGAAATGACTGCATTGCTTTATTACATGGTTGATTAATACCTTCAATTTACAAAGCAATATCTCAGTCTTAGAGATAAAATAACTTTGCAATAAGTTGGAAGTTGACTCCAAGAATGTTTTTATTGTCCCAATGCCTTCAGAAGTAAGACTTTAAAAGATTTTATTTTACCTATTAACTTACTTTTTTTTTTTTTTTTTTTTTTTTACTTTGAGTATAGTAAACATGGTGTTTCTTGAACATGAAGTTAAGATGAATAAAGGGAATTATTTTTAATTTGAGATCTTCAATATTTTTATTTTTATTAGACTTGGCCTTGAAAGAGCTGATACAGCTGAAAAAGCTCTCGATGTCATTGTTGACTTATTAGAAAAATATGGCCAAGGTGGAAATTGTGCAGAGGGTGAAGAATTTAGCTATTATAACAGTTTCCTGATAACTGATAGGAATGAAGCCTGGATTCTGGAGACTTCAGGGAAGTACTGGGCAGCAGAAAAAGTCCAAGGTATGAACAACTGTTTGCAATTTGATTTATATAGTTATATAATTAATAAAATCTATCCTTAACAGTAGCTAATACATTTCCTTGCCTTTCTTTCAAGATTTATAATCCATTGCATTAAAGGATAAAAAGGAAAAGAGAACTATGGTTCATAAAGGGAAAGAGAACTATGATGAGCATACTTATGAAAAATAAGCAGATAGCAATTTTTGGCTACTTATAGTGTTTTTTCTCTTTTTAACAACTACTTTTCTAACTTTGGACTGAATTCCAGAACTGTATCATATGTACGTATGGAGGTAAAGAAAAGGGAGTTGTGGCTTTGGGCCAGTGTTTGGAAAGAGTGTATTGACACAGTCGTAAGACAAAATTGGATGTCATTGATGACATCAATGCAGTCTGATGTACAAGTGCAGGTCAGAGGATGACCTCTGGTGACTCACTGTCCTCTTGGTGGCAGGGTTCCCAGTGTTGCTGCCCGCGTGTATGCCTGGCTATATGACCCATGTGCTTCTGGGGATTTTCCGGGCATTGTCTTCCATCTCACCACAGAAGCTCTGGGATTACAGGCACTGCCACCATCCCCAACTTTACGTGAGCCCTGTGGATTTGAATTCAGATAACCCATTAAGCTCTCTCTGCAGCCAGTCTTCTTAATTTCAAGTGCAGAAATCCAGAGATAGAAAGTAACTTAAAGTAGTGAGTGGGTCTTTCTATCCCTAGTCTCAGTTTATTGTTTTATAGTTAGAGGATAGCCTTATGTCAAAGCATAATCATATGCTGCTTGTGTGCTCGTCTATTGAATCTCCTAGTTTTACAAAAGAGATAGGAGACACATGGAAAAAGACTAAATGGACTTAGCTCAGTTGGTATTGGCCAGCATATACAAAGTCCTGGTTTAATCACCAGTATTGCATAAAGCTGAGAATGGTAGCACATCCTATAATTCCAACATCTGGGAGGTATGGAGGTAGGGAGCTCAGAAGTTCAATATCATTGTCACCTTGCAGTGGTGGTGCACACCTTTAATCCCAGCACTCGAGAGGCAGAGGCAAGCAAACCTCTAAGTGCGAAGCCAGCCTGGTCTACAGAGTGAGTTCCAGGACAGCCAGGGCTACACAGAGAAACCCTGTCTCAAAAACCAAACACCAAAACAAAGATCACTGTCTACTTCATACAGAGTTTGAGTCCAGCCTAGGCTCTAGGTAACTTGCCTCAATTAATTAATTAATTAGTTAACTCCGGGCACCCAGTGGATAATTAACATTAATTAATTAATCAGTTGAGTGAATGATGTGGACCCATGGGTGCTGTGAACATTCGAGGAAGGAAGAGTCATTGTGAACTTCTGGAGGAGTTCAGAAGACTTCATGAAGGAGCCTTCTGTGGGAGATTTGGCTGTTATTTTTCAAAATAGGTCATTGCCAGTTATTTTCATGGGCTTTAAAAATACTGCTTGTATATTTTTATGTTTGACATTTTCTATGTTTTAATAAACTATATAAAATTATATTTAATGTATTTTATTGTTACGCTAATTGAACAGGTTATATCACTGACCACTTTTTCTTTTATTGAACATGCTATGTGAAAGACAAAGGAATGGATACCATTGAAAAAAGTCTTACCTGGTCGTGGAAAATGAATGCCTTCCTGGGTCTGATTATCCTGTTGAGATCACCTTGCTGTTGCTCTCTCTTTCTCTTACTAAATGATCTCAAGAAGTAGATTGTTGTTTTGAGTATCTCCAGCACAGAAATGATACATCTCTGATAGGTAGCTAATCACCTGCATCTGGTCACTGCAAAGTATATACATGTATTGAAATGCTAACCAAAGTGTCGTACATCATAGCATGAGATACTACTCAGTAATAAAGAAGAAATGAACGTTGATAGCATGATGAGTAGAATCATGCTGAGGTAAAAAGGCCAGAAGGCAGGGCAGCAAGATGGCTCAGCAGGTAAGGGTGCTTGCCGCCAACCCTGACAACCTGAGTTTGATCCCCAGAAAACACATAGTAAAAGGGTGCCTCTGCACACATGCACACAAGAAAACAAATGTACATTAAAAAAAAAAATTAGGTAATTTTTTAAAAAGTCAGAAGGATTTACTGTACAATTCCACTTATATAACATTCTTTAAAAAATGTATTTGTGTGTATGTGGACATGTGTGCTGTGGTACATGTGTGGAGGTCAGAGGACAACTTTTGAGAATTAGTTCTCTGTTTGCATCGCGTAGGCTCTGGGGGTTGAACTCAGGTAGTCAGGTTTGCGGCAAGTATCTTTACCCACTGGGCTATCTGACCAGCTCCTATACTGTATACTATGTGACAGGGAGTTAAATTAGAGTGAAAAAGCTTATACTGGGTACCTGGAGTTACTGGGTTATTAGGATTGGGAGATGCATGGCTTTGGTATGAAAGGGTAACATGGTACAAATATTATTTTTCTTGACATTATCAATACCAATGTTCTGGTTGTGATATTATTCTATAGTTTCATAAACTGTGATAGGTGGAGACTGAATGAAGTGTATACTAGCTCTCTGGATTATTTCACATAGCTACATTTGAATCTACCATTATCTCAAAGTTTAATTTTAAAATTTAATTGTTTAAAATATGTAGTAGATGTACATGGCAGAGAACTTACATTAAGTTTAAATAGTGATTTAAAAATCATAACGTAGAGGTAGATTCTTTATATTAAAGGTAACTTTTCTTCTTCTCATCCTTTAAAAACAGGAATTCGGAATATTTCCAATCAGCTCTCCATAACAACCAAGATTGACCGGGAGCATCCTGACATGAGAAACTATGCTAAGCAGAAAGGCTGGTGGGATGGCAGGGAAGACTTTGACTTTACCGCAGCATATTCTTACATTAACACAGCTTCAATGATGACTTCGTCAAGCAGATACTGTCAGGGATACAAGCTTCTGAATAAGCATAAAGGTAATCTTGGCATTCACATTACAAAAAATTGAACTTTGTGGGAGTGATATAATCTTATACTCAATAAAAATATAGTTTGAATAAAACAGAGAGCATTAGGATAATGTAAGCTATTTTTTGATATGTGTGAAGTATTAAACCATTGTGAGAAAGTACTGATTCTTTTTGAGGGTCAAGTTCAGATTCTCAATCCTCAGAAACATTTTTCTTTTTTTAAAAAAAATTTGAACCAGGATATCACTATACAGCTCTGACTGGCCTGGTATTCACTGTGTAGACAAGGCTGGCCTTGGAACTCACAGAGATATACCTGTCTCTGTCTTCCGACTGCTGGGATTATGACCATCACACCTGGCCATACTGCTGCTTCCTTTAATTATCTTTTAACAGTAGCATTTTTGTTTGTTTATATGTTTTGTCTTATTTTGTTTGTGTGTGGCTTTGTATATGCTCACATATGTGTTCAGGTGTGCACACCTTCGGTTGCGCATTTGGAGGCCTGAGGTTTGATGTTCAGTGTCTTTCTCAGTTGCTCTTCACCTGACTTTTTGAGGCAGAGTCTCTCGTTGAACCTGGAGCTTATGTTTTTAGCTAGGCTGGCTGGCCAGACAGTTCCTGAGAGCTTGCCTCTACACCCCCAGCACCGGGGTTACAGGTGTGAGCTGCCACCCCCTGGCTTTTATTTGGGTGCTGGGGATCCAAACTCAAAGCTTGTAGCAAATGCTTTCACAGTGAGCCATTTCTTAGCGGCTCATGTGTCTTAGTCAGTGTTGTTGCTGTGAAGAGACACCATGATCAAGGCAAGTCTTATAAAAGAAAGCGTTTAATTGGGGGCTTGCTTACAGTTTCAGAGCGGTTAGTCCATGGTGATCATGGTGGGCAGCATGGTGGCATGTAAGCAGGCATGGTGCTGGAGAAGTAGCTGAGAACTTTACATCCTAATCCCCAGGTAGCAAGTGGAAAGAGAGAGACACTGGCACTGGTGTGGGCTCTTGACACCTCAGATCCCACTCAGAATGCCACATCTCCTCCAACAGTTCATTCACTGGGGACTGAGAATGCAAATGTATGAGCCTACAAGGGCCATTTTCACTGAAGCCACCACACCATAGTTGTTCTCTTTTTATGAAAATAACATCTAGAACTTGTGGTTGAAAAGTCAGACATGGGTTTGCAATCAGGATCCCAGTGTGTGTTTACTTCTATGCTTATTATGTGGGTCTTTGATATGATACATACTCAATTCCTATCCCAATGGGGAATATACTCTAGTAGTAGATGTTGCTGCCAGTGAAGCTGTGTAAATCACACGGAGGTTGTGTTTCTACTATAATGGTTTACGGGCCTTCCCTTCTGCATCATCTAAGCTATTTCTCTCATTTAGTGGGACTTTCATTTCAGATACTGTGCTTTTCATTTCTACAAATTCCATTTGGCTGCTTTTGTGTCTCTCCATGTCTTCTCTCACTGCCTTCCTGTTTGTCTTTGAATCCCCGAGAATATTTATCGTATTTATAACATCTTCTTCAGTGTTCTAATCTGCTGATGCCATCATCCCTGAGAGGTTTGAGTCTTTTCATTGATGTAATCATCTTCTGGCTTGGAGTCATATTCTTCTGCTTATTCACGTATTTAGCGATTTTGTGTGTATTGGGGGATCAAGCCAAGGGCCTCGAGTTAGACAGGCACTCTGCTGTGAGGATGGACTCTAGCCCTGCAGGAACTTGATTGGAAATAGTGTTGTAATCTTGTTTGTTGAGTGCTAGGTTGTTTGGTTTGGTTTGGTATTCTTTTAAACAGTAGTGGACTTTGTGTTGTGCTTAGCTAAGTTACTTAGGAAGTAGTTCCATACCGTTTTAAGCTTGTTTTTACAAAGCTTTCCTAGGGCAACTCTAGAGTAGTTCTAACCCTTCTATATATATGTCCCCTCTTCTGACCCCAGATCCACCCCAGACCACATTTCTCTCAGTAGATTGTGAATTAATTGCGTTCTGTGCAGTCCTGGATATGTCTGCCTCTTCATTCAGTTTCATGGCACATTGGAGCTGTGTCTTGTACAATGGTACTTGGTTGTTTGGAACACTATAGAACTGAATAATTTCATAGTCACTGGATCTGACTGAGGTTTATAGAATGCTACCCAGCAATAATAAAATACTCTTCAAGTATACATGGAACATACACCAATCTTAAAATTTTAAAAGAAATGTAACAAATGCATCCTGTGCCTATAAAATAACTAAATTTGAAATCAGTTACAAAGGAATATCTGGAAAATCACCAATGCATTCCTTTCATCTGTTGGTCAAAAAGTTTCAAGGGAGATGAGGAAGTTTTTTTGAGCAAAGTGGAAATGAAAATTAGTATACAAAAATTTATGGACTACAATGACACTAATGTTTATGATTAAATTTATAGTGTTAAATACATACACTAAACAAAAAAACCTCAATGTTGCAAATTTCACCTTAAAAACTCAAAAAAAAATAGGCAAAAATAAATTAGAAAAGAAAAGCAAGGAAATTAATTAAAGAACCCAAATCAACGGAATTGAAAACAACAAACTAATAGAGAAAATGGGCTAATAAAACACTGATTCTTTAATAAGGTTTACCTGGTTGACAAAATGAGAAAACACAAGCTTCCAGGTTGGAATAAAAGAGTTTTCTAGAAGACGGTAAAGGAACACCATGGACAGTTCTGTGTGCAGAAATGCAGTAACTCAGATGAAATGGTCCAATTCCTTGCAAGCCACAGATCACTAAAAACTTACCTAATAAGGAATAGGCAACTCCTGTTTGAGTAGACACTTTAGTTTGTTCATGCTCAGCTTTTCCAGTCTGCCTCATGATTATTCAGGAATTAGTGGGAGAGTTGCAGCTCCCCACGCCCAATTGTGGGTTCTGCTAGGTGCCGGTACATACCTACAATCCAAGCATTTAAGACAAGCCTGGACTGCATGTCAAAACTCTGTCTCAAAAGAAAAAAAGTAAATAAACAAACAACAACAACAAATAAAAAGTAAAACAAGAACAGGTAATTTAGAGTTCCTCTCTTAGCTTCATGGAACTTCTCCCTCAGTTTCCAGTGTCTGTGGCTGACTTCTGATTCTTCAGACCAGAAAGACCAAGGATTCCTACTGTTGCTTGCACAGCATGGCACAGCATGGGGTTTACCCAGACTGCAGTCACAACAAAACGGGGAAATACCCTGCGCTGCGTCGGGTCCTCCAGATTGTCTCAGTTTTGTTAACTGGACAAAGATTTCCGGCAGCTGCTTACAGTGTTGTCTCAAGTTTACAGCTGGATCAAAAAGGGTTGGTCCAGGTGCTGTGTACATAGTCACAGTGGAAGAGAACTCATGCCTGTGTCTTTAATAGTTTGTGCTTCTTTTCTACTCAGAACATGTATTTACAGGACTCAAAACTAAAATACACAAGAGCAAACAGAAGTCTCTCTCCTACCTTCCACATTCGGTTCCTTTTCCCATATGCGGTTCTTTTTATGGTCTCTAGAGATGACACTTGCTTAGTGAGACAGTCTTGCGTATGCATTCATTCTCTCTCTGAAAGAGTAGCATGCACTCAGAGTGTTTTGCATATAACTTTATTTTCTTTTTTTTTTTTTTTTAAAGATTTATTTATTTATTATGTATACAGCATGTATGACTGCAGGCCAGAAGAGGACACCAGATCTTATTACGGATGGTTGTGAGCCACCATGTGGTTGCTGGGAATTGAACTCAGGACCTCTGGAAGAGCAGTCAGTGCTCTTAACCTCTGAGCCATCTCTCCAGCCCAACTTTATTTTCTTAATTTAAAATATTTTGTTTTCAGATGTTTTGCCTGCATCATGTGTCTGTGCACCGCTTGCATGCCTGATGCCCAAGGAGGGCATTGGAAGCCCACAGAGAGCATCAGATCCCCCGGTGCTTGAGTTACAGATGGCTGTGAATTGTCATATGGGTGCTGGGAATCAAACCTGGGTCCCCTGGAACAGCAGCCAGTGTTCTTAACCACTGAGCTGTCTCTCCAACCCCCATGACTTTATTGTCTTTGAAACAAGGTCTTGACATATAGCCAAGGTTGACCTCAAACTCATGAACCTCCTGCTTCTGCCTCCTGTGTCCTGGGAATACAAGCCTGTGTCATTTCATCTGGCATGATTTTTTCTTTAGTTAGCAATACATAATGTTGTAGTCGGAAGATTTCCTGTGTCCTAGCCTACTGGTGGTCGGGACAAATCTCTCCCATTCACGTCCCCCAAGTAAACATACAGAGGCTTGTATTAATTATAACTGTATGACCATGGCTCAAGCCTTTTGTTGCTAGCTCTTATATCTTAAATTAGTCTGTAACTATTAATGTATGTATCACAACATGTTCTGTGGCTTCACCTGTGTCCCATTATATGTTATTCCTTGGGTGGCTCGCTGGGGTCTCGACTCAGCCTTCCTCTTCCCAGAACTTTCCTCGTCTGTTTATCCTGCCTATACTTCCTGTCTGGCTATTGGCCAATCAGCGTTTTATTAAACCAGTGTACAAAAGCATTATCCCACAGCATAGTATAAATTGTTTAGTTCTTAAATATGCAAAACTTTTAAAAACAGGTGTATTATTCTAGTATTTTGATAACCTCCTTTATTTCTCTGTAGTAGTATTTTAATCGTTATATAGTAAAGATTGTCTGAATCAGACTTCAGCTAGCCCTGTTTTTAAAAATAGGTTTTAGTTTTCATTACTGGAAATTATATAACCTGCTTGTAGTTATTTATATTATATCCATGATTTCTATCCTAGAATGAGTTTCTGAAGGAAGAATATGAAGTGGGAAATCTGTGTATTATGTATTTATTCACTGATCATCATATTTTAAGACTTGAAATATGTTGGAAAAGGTCAGAAAGTTTCATTAATTCAGATATACACCAACAATATTTGAATGCCAGTTTCTTTTTTTAGATATAATTTATTTATTTGTATTTTATGTACATTGGTGTTTTGTATGCATGTATTTCTGTGTGAGGGTATCAGATCCCCTAGAACAGGAGTTACAGACAGTTGTGAGCTGTCTTGTGGGTGCTGGGAATTGAACCTGGGTCCTCTGGAAGAGTAGCCAGTGCTCTTAACCACTGAGCCATCTCTCCAGCCCCGAATGCCAGTTTCTAATATGCTTATTAGTTAGAACATTACTTTTTTCTACTCATGCAAATTTATAGGCAAAATTAGCATATTATTTAGAAATGTCATTTATTAATGAGATTAGACACTTTTTATTTATTAAGAATTTGTAATTTTCTATAAATTGCTTATTTATTATGTTTTTTTTCCCATTTTTGTTTTAGATTACTACTGACTCTTAAAAAATAACCTCTAGCCAGACATGGTTGTGCAATCTTTTAAGCTTAGTGCTCAGGAGGCAGAGACCAAGGATCTCTGATTTTGACAACAAGCTGATCTCAGTTCCATACCCAGCTGGGGCTACATAGTGAGACTCTTGTCTCAAAAGAAAAAGGAAAGAAAGAAAAGACCTTCCAATATACCTTTCTTCACTTGTTACTAAATAATTTTTTTTAAAGATTTATTTATTATGTATACAGCATTTATGACTGCAGGCCAGAAGAGGGCGCCAGATCTCATTACAGATGGTTGGGAGCCACCATGTGGTTGCTGGGAATTGAACTCAGGACCTCTGGAAGAACAGACAGTGCTCTTAACCGCTGAGCCCCCTCTCCCCCCCCCCCCCCCCCCTTTTTTTTTTTTTGAGCTGAGGACTGAACCCAGGGCCTTGTGCTTGCTAGACAAGCGCTCTACCACTGAGCTAAATCCCCAACCCTTGTTACCAAATAATTTAAGCAAAGTGCTTTTAATTTAGATTACTAAGTGGCAGATAATTTTCAAAAGGGTAATTGTAATGAAAATATGTAAATGACCTACCTTCTTCACTTGAAGAATAGTAATAATGATTTCTCTGTGTGTGTGTGTGTGTGTGTGTGTGTGTGTGTGTGTGTGTGTGTGTGTGTGTAGGGGGGAGACCAGGTCTCACTGTGTATTTTCAGCTGGCCTAGGACTTGCTCTGTAGACTGGGCTAGACTGGACCTCACAGAGACCTGCCTGCCTCTTCCTCCCAAGTGCTGGGATTAAAGGTCTGGATCACCATGCCCAACCCATATAAAATGTTTCTATAAGTAATCAGAAAGCAACTACTGAAAGATGGATAAATCAGTGATCAATATTTGCCTTTAAGTATTCATTAAATAGATTAATCTTATGTTGGCTATTTGGTATGGTAAAATAAGGTTTGTGGCAGAACATTCTTAGAACAACTTAAATTTTTCAGGGTATTTATTATCTTAGGATACTTTAATATCCAAAAGAATGTCTTCTAATTTAAAGTTTCCTATAAAGCTTTTCAATGTTAGTTTGAAATGATTTATTTTCAATGTTAATTTACCAATAATATTTAACACACACCTCCCCCCACCCCGTGGCAGGTCTGTTAAAAATGGCACAGCATGTTACATTAAGGGTCTTTATTTTAGGCATTATTATTACTGTAAAAGTAACCCAAGAGTAGCCTTTCCAGTAACGCCTGCCACTCCGCTGTCTTCCAGGCTTGTCAAGGCTACTCTGCAGAGTGCTTTTTCTTACCCTGGGTTCCACAGGCAGCCATGAGAAATAGATAGCATCCTCAATTTTATAAGCAAGAAAGCTGTGCTTGTGGCCTTCATTTATCTTCTCTGTGAAACTGGATGAAAACCAAGCTTTCTTACTCGCTCTTAGTTTGTTTGTTTTTTTTTTTTTTTTTAAATTCATTGTTTTGTACTAGTCAGTTGTGTGTACATAATAGGTTAATGAAGAAGTGTTGAATTAATTGCAACTTGACAATAATTTAACAAATAGTTTACTATTTCATACTTTTTTCTGGCAATAATTTTTAAGAGCCTACAAATTAACAGATAATCTTAAAACAATGAAGACCTGGGGAAGGGGTGAGGCCTAGCTGATAAAGTGCTTTCCCTGCACGCACAAGTCCCTGGGTTCGATCCCTAGTACCACATAAAACCAGGTGACACGTGCTGAATTCCAGCCCTTGGGAAGTAGAAGCAGGAGGGTCATGATTAGCTCAAGGCCAGCCTGGGCTACATGATACCCTGTCTCAAAGTGTGTGTGTGTGCTGATGAGATGACCTTGTTGGTAAAGTGCTTGATAAATTCATGAGGACATGAATTCAGATACCCAGCACCCACATAAAAGTCAGATGTGGTAATATGTGCCTGACATCCCAGTGGTGGGGATCTAGGGGGCTCAGTGGCTAGCTGGTCCAGCTGAATCAGTCAGAACATGAGGTGGGGAAGAACAGGAAGGTACCTGATGTTCACCTGTGGCCTCTGCGTGCACACTCATGCTTGAGCACAACCACCCAACCTCACAACACCGGAGGTCAGCAGCACATGATCAAAATGGAAAAGAATGAACCAGCTGTGAGGACTCATGCCTAAAGTCGCGAGGACTCAGCATTTGGTAGCTGAGGCAGGAAGAACCAACAGGTTCAATACCACCCTGGACTGTCTGTGTCTCAGACAAACATGATAGAAGGAAAATGTCAGGAATCCCGAGGTTGAGGGTAATTGGACAAAAGGAAGAAAACCCAAATAGAATGTTATAAATTAATTAGCTACTACATTGGAATAATTGTCATATTTAACTATAAAATAACAGGGAATCACAGACTGAAATGCACGCATGAGTATAGTATTGAATGCATCTGACACAGACTTCATTTTTTCAAGTGCGATGTACAGTTCACCCAGTTTTCTGTGCTTTGCCAAAGGAATAAATGTCTCTCCAATAGTTCCATATGAAATTGTCTACTGATATATTATGTTTAAAATTTGCTGTGATTTTTCTAGATAAAAGCGCCTGCTTCTCTCCTTTCCATCTGTCCCTACCTGATGGCTATTAAGTGTGCTGCATGTATATCCAAATCGTGTCTATATTCATGCGTGTACTTTAAGTAACCAGTTGAAATTGCTATGAAATTGAACCCTGTGTTTTACATTCACTCCGCTGAACCTTCCACTGCAGTCCCAGTACTTATTCAGTGCGTGCTAGTGGATTACTTACAGCTATTGTACTCAAGTGATCACGTAAATCCTTCTTTCATTTTGAGAATTGTAGGTTTTGAGTCCTGAAAACATTTTCATAATACCTATATTATCACGGTGTTACAGTTCTGACATTGTTTTTTTTATTAAAACTTGCCATTTATAGGAATTTAGACCTGAATCATTTTTAAATCGCACTAGATGTTGAAGACTTGTGCCTGATAGATAGGTGTGAATGGTAGGGTTTTGCTTTATTGTTGAGTTTTATATCAAGGGCTGAACATAGATGTATCCCTCTTTGCTCCCCAGTATTATTCAAGATTTACTGAAAAGATATAGCACAGCTTCCCTAACAAGTTATCTGTAAATTCAGTAAGGTATTTTTTGAACTTGAAATCATAGCTATATTAGGAAGAAACTAGGTAAGAGCATGTATGTGTGTATAAAATCTGTTGCCGTGAATATAAAACGGTTGGTAGCTGCATCTTTAACAACAGAACATTAGATTCGTTCATATGAAAGTTAATTTCCTTTTTCATTGAAGCATCAAAAATCATAATTTGGATCCAGACTCGCTGTGAACTTTCCTTTTGGTCCTCATGTTAGAGAAGAGGAAGGGGAGTGTTACCTTTTAGAGTGTCTTTGTGAGGTAATCCAGGGCCTGGTGTATACCCAGCACATACACTATATTAAATTATGCTTCCAGTGCCAAGTATTGTAGGGTTTTGTGAGGAAAGAAAAACCTGTAGTCAGTCACCCATAGGTAAATGAAGATTATTTTAGAGCTGATACAATTTTAATATAATAATCAAACATTTCCACATGAGATATCCTAGTGTACCTAATGGCAGCAATCATCTTTTACTTTTTTCCAATTTAATTACAATATCATTTCATTATTTGTCTCCTACCCTTCCTATGTATGGCCACCTCTCCCAACTTCATGGGCCTCCTCCTCTTTAGTCATTGTTGTTACATATAAGCCTACATAAAAATAGAACCTGCTCAGCCCATTCAATGTTGCCTCCACGTGTGTGTTTCTAGGACTGACCACATACTATTGGATAACCAGTTGGGGCTCATACCCAGGGAAGGCTTAAGTCTCCATCTCTCAGCAGTCATTAATTACCTGGAACTCTTCATCTTGGGGATCGGGTGCCATTAGATTTCCTCCATCTGTATCAGGATGTCAACTGTTGTTGGAATTACTCGTCTCGTTTAGGCAGCTATATTGTTGATAGAGGGCACAGTCCCACAACTGGTCCTCTGCCTTGCAATCTTTCTTCTTTTGTGATGTCCCCTGAGCCTTGGTTGCAAGAGCTGTGTTGTAGATACATCAGCTGGGGCTGGGCGCCCCACATTCTGTTGTTCTCTGTATTCTGATTAGTTGTGGCTTTCTGTAGTGGGCTCTTGCTGCAAAAAAAGCTTCTCTGATGAGGGGTGAAATCTATACTTATCTGTGATATAAAGATAAGTGTATAGACTGCAGTTAGGATCTATACTGGGTTAGGAAAGTGGTGGTAGTCGGTTCTTTAACATCCATTGCCTCACTAGTCATGTGTAGTTGGCTAGATTTATAGTAGAAGGCATGGTTTCCCTCCTGCTAAGTAGGTCTTGAGTCTAATTAGACAGTCGCCATCACCACACCGTTAGGGATCTTGCCATGCTGGTCCGTGTGGTTCAGAGGCATCATAGCTGAGTAAGACTTTTGAATGCTTTGCTACCTTAGCAGCTTGCATAAGAGCTTCTGGTAATACGGAAGCTAGCTCCAGGGAGGAGGCTTTTGAGTTAGTTCCAGTTCACATTTGCTGAGTCCTTTGTCGAAAATGTGGTCTTCGGGAATAAAGACTTGATCTTCAGTTTTGGGGAGGCAACCATTGACAGCAACAATAGGTTGTATTGTTTGGGGAATCTCTTGTAATCACCTGATAACAACTTGAAAGGAGGTCTCTTTTTCATACCGGTTACTGGTATGGGGTTTGTTAGATAGTCTTTGGCTCTTGTGGGGTGGGATGTTTTACATTTCTGTAAAGCTATCACTGTTACATGTTCATTGCTGTGACTAGGAAACTAGTATTACTTTAGGGTAACAGGAGGCTGGCATAGTTGATGAATGAGAAGCACAGTGGTGGAATGGGTGAAAGCTTACTGCTGCCTGTAAAGAAGTACCTAGCATTAATTAGACTGATCGCCTCCTAAGAATAACGCTTAAGTGTGGCTAGAGTTTTCCTGCCTGGCCCACGGTCAGGATAAATCTCTTTCACCTGCCAGTCCCACAGCCGCTCAGACCCAACCAAGTAAACACAGAGACTTATATTGCTTACAAACTGTATGGCCGTGGCAGGCTTCTTGCTAACTGTCCTTATATCTTAAATTAATCCATTTCTATAAATCTATACCTTGCCACATGGCTTGTGGCTTACTGGCATCTTTACATGCTGCTTGTCCTGGCGGCTGGCAGGCAGTGACTCCTTCTGCCTTCCTGTTCTTTTTATTCTCTCTGTTAGTCCCGCCTATACTTCCTGCCTAGCCACTGGCCAATCAGTGTTTTATTAGCAACACATTTGCCATACAGAACATTCCCACAGCACTTAAGACCTGAGAAGGAAAGCCCACTGCTTGAAGGCATGAATCAGCACCCCAGACAGCTTGGATGAAAGCATAATGCTGTGGGTGGGCCTTCCCACTCCCTTACTTCCCAGTCTTTCATTTTGGATAGGGATCCAGGACCTTGTAAGCCTGTTAGACAATGAGATACATCCTAGCCCAAGAACCCAACGTTCTATGTTATAATTTAAAGGTGGTATGAAACAGAGTAATTAAGCAGAAAGTAATTCTTAAGGCCATCAAATGCTAACCAGAGCTCCTAGGAGTGTCACAGGCCATAAGACAACTTTATTTGAGAATCAGCTGAGAGGCAGGAGTGGAAAGTGGCCCAAGTGTCCAGTTGAGATTCCAGAATTCTACTCTTCAGAGGTGAGAACAAACAGAGTAGACCCATCTCAACTGAATCAAAGTCATCTCTATGTATTTTATTTATTTCCAGATGATTATTAAATCCTTATGTAAGAAAACTCCATGCAAAAACAAAATGAAAAGAGAATCCAGATTTGGGGACTGAAGAGATGGTTCAGTGGTTAAAAGCACTGGCTGCACTTCCAGAGGTCCTGAGTTCAATTCCCAGCACCCACATGGCAGCTCACAACCTTCTATAACTGTAGTTCCATGGGATCTGGTGCCCTCTTCTGGTGTGCAGATGTACATGCAGACCAAACACCCATATACATAAAGTACATAAATAAATAAATCTTTTAAAAAAGAAAACTGCATGCAGAGCTTTTACAGATTTTCATTTGCCATATTCTGCATTCAGTCAGAAACCATCTGTGGGGACCTCAGTTAAAGTACATGCTGTGTAAGCATGAGGACCCAAGTTCAGATACCCAGAGCCCACAGTAAATGTCAGATGAGTGTGGTGCCTGCCTGTGATGCCAGCCCTGGAAGGCAAGGGGCGTGATCCCTGGGACAAGCTGACCCCTGACACTAGCTAGCTACACTGGCAAGCTGGGTTTGCTTAAGAGGCCCTTCAGTAAATAAGGTGGAAGAGGAATCAGGGTGATTCTAGATGTCACCCTCAAGACTCCACATGAATTCATATGCATGTGCACGACCACATGTAATCACATGTGAAACGTGTATAAACACACATGGAAATGGGAAAAAAATGATCAGGTTTGCCAAGAAATAGGACCAAATGACTGAAAACCAAGAGAAAAAAAAAGTGGACATTAGAAACCAATTCTCAGGCTATCCACATACTAGCTTTATTAGAAACAGAATTTAAAGTTAAAATTACTTTAAAACTTTTTCTTAACAACAAAAAATATGTTTGAAAATTAGATGAAGAAAATGGATCGAGCTGGGTATGGTGGCGCATTCCTGTCTGGGCACTCAGAAGGCGAGAGGATGGCCTCAAGGTCAAGGCCTGTATGTCTACATATCCAGATCTAGACCAGCCAGGGTAACATAGTGAGACCCTGTCTCGAAGGAAATAAAGAAAAAGAAAGCGAAGAGAAAGAGAAAATGGAGAATTTAATCTGTAGACTAGGGAACCAAGTGGAAATGATAGAACAGAAAAGCAGTATAACTGAATCTTAAGAGTTCATCAGATTGATTTCACAACAGATTAAACAGAGAAGTGTAGCTGAAGTTTTCTCCAGTCCTGCCTGGCCCATGGTCAGGACAAATCTCTCTCGCCCACCAGTCCCGCAGCCGCTCAGACCCAACCCAGTAAACACACAGAGACTTATATTACTTATAAACTGTAGGACCGTGGCAGGCTTCTTCTAACTGTTTTTATATCTTAAATTAGCCCATTTCTATTCATCTATAAGTTGCCACGTAGCTCGTGGCTTACCGGTATCTTAACATCTGCTTCTTATCTTGGCGGCTGGCAGCGTCTCTCTGCCTCAGCCTTTCACTTCCCACAATTCTCCTCTCTCCTTGTCCCGCCTATACTTCCTGTCTGGCTACTGACCAATCAGTTTTATTTATCAATCAGTCATCCACAGCAGAGAAGAAAGATAGCAAATAAAAGGTCAGTAGAAAATACCCTAATTGAAAAGAGAAATGTTAGAAAATAAAGGAAAAAATGAGAGGGGCATGGATCCAGAGAAAACATCTCTCAAGTGTGTGTGTGTGTGTGTGTGTGTGTGTGTGTGTGGTCTCATGTTGTGGAATGTTTGTTTACACTGTGAAGATGTGTCTTTGCCAAGATGCCTTCTGATTGGTTTAATAAATAGCTAACCAGGCAATAGCTAGGCAGGAAAAGGTTAGGTGGGACTTACGGAGACAAAGAGGACTCTGGGAAGAAGAAAGGCAGAGTTGCCAGCCAGACACAGAGAAGACAGGAGGTGTAAGATGGAAGAGAGGTAATGCCACATGATAGATTAAAAAATATGGGTTAATTTAAGTTATAAGAGCTAATAGAGACAAGTCTAAGCTAAAAACCAAGCTTTCATAATTAATAATAAGTCTCCAGATCACTAATTGCGGGCTGGTGGTCCAAAGATACTCTGACATGAAAGATTGCTACAGTTTCAGCAGAAAAGGAGCGAATAGAGAGACACAGAAGCAGGATTTGAAAGATACTGGCTGAGAATTTTTTCTAATTAATAAAAGCCATCAAAGCTACAAAGCAGCTCTACAGATCACAGAGCAGACACTAGCTGGACACATAATCATAATATTTCAGAGAGAAACCAGAAACATTTGTAAAGCATCTAAAGAAAATAATATTTGCACGAGAAGATATAAAACTGATAGCTAATTTTCAGCAGAAAGGATGGAACCCAGAAGACAGGAAAATGACATCCTTAAGGTGGAGAAATAGTATCTACTATTTTTGAATTTCAACTTAGTGAAAATATTCTCCAAATACAAAGTTGAAACAAAACTGAGAGATTTCATCACTCACCACTGGGCACTAAAAACATTCTTTAGGCAATAAGTAAATACATAAATCCCAGTCAAGTGTAGTATTGCCTGCCTATAGCCAAAGCTATTAGAAGACTGAGGCAGGAGGATTGTGAGTTTGAGAACTAGCCTGGATAACTTAGCAAAACTCTATCTCAGTATTAAAAAGAAAGGAAGAAGTGTGTGTGGTGAGGGCATGGGTCACGGGTTAGCATGACACCCTGGTCTGATTCGTCCTTAGTACCAGTAGGGAGAAGTGAGAAAAGTAGGGAAGGAAGGAAGAAGAAAGGGAGGTAGGGTGGGAAGGAGCTGGTCCCAGATAGAAGCAGGGTTTGCGGGGGAGGGGGAAGAGAAAGAGAAGCGGGGAGTACCTGGGGCAAAATAAATGAAACTGGACTTCAAAATAATACTTTATGTTCTGGGGCCACCGAGGCAGTGCTGAAATCCACAGATACTCCATGGTGGTGTGATTGCATTTCCCATAGCCCACTGCCCGAGCTAATGGGAAATGCAGGCAGGGCTAGTTCGGAATTACACCCCCCCCCCCAAAGATTGACTTGTTTTGTTTGTTTGTTTTGTTTTTCAAGGCAGGGTTTCTCTGTGTAGCCCTGGGATTCGCTTTGTAGACCAGGCTGGCCTCAAATTTACAGAGATCTGCCTGCCTCTGCCTCCCAAGTTCTGGGATTAAAGGCGAGCACCACCACCACCTGCTTGGCAAGGCTGACTTTTTAATTCAAGGATTCACTTGTGACAGCTTTGCTAAGATGTCCTTAGAAATGGCAGCCAGGGCTGCTGAGACAAAAGTCTTCCTTTTCTTCTGCTAAACTCAGGTTCAGACTTTGACCAGTCTGGAGGTTTCTTGGTCCTCTCCTATTTCTCCACCGTCCCTCAGAGGCATTTTTCCTGAAGTGCTTTTTATATGGTGGCGCTTGCTGAATCCCAGCACCCTGGAGGCTGAGGAAGTTCTGGATGCTTGGGAGTCACCTTGGATGCTGGCTACCAAACCTGGGTCCTCTGCAAGAGCAGCAAGTGCTCTTAACCGCTGAGCCATCCCTCCAGCGCCCTAAATAGGATTCATAGCTTTCTTCACCGTCGTGTTCTCCACACTGACTTTCTATTTTGTTGTTAGACAGTCAGTCAGCATTTGCTCTGTGCTAGAACAGACATCGTGACACAGTAGCGGACGCGACGGGTGGGATGTATGAATTTGTGACTGATATAAATGATGATTATTTCCTCAGGGAACATAACTTTTGAAACAATGACAGAAATTCTTCGAGATAAACCAAGTGGCATCAATATGAAGGGGGAGTTCCTAACCACTGCAAGTATGGTTTCTGTTTTACCTCAAGATTCCAGCCTTCCTTGCATTCACTTCTTTACAGGGACTCCACATCCTGAGAGGTGAGGTCCCCAAATACTGTAAACCACCCGGAGGTCATGGGATGGGGTACAGTCATTAGTGTGTAGGTGATTTTGTCAGTACAATTTGTTTAAGCAATTACTTCTTTTTAAAGTCTTATTATTTTAAAGTGTGTGTGTGTGTGTGTGTGTGTGTGTGTGTGTGAGTGATGAATGTGCAGGTGACTGCAGAGACCAGAGGCATGCGATCCTCTCGAGTTGGATTGACAGGTGGTTGTGAGCTGCCTGATTTGGGTGCTGGGAATTGAACTCCTGTCTTTTACAAGGCACTACCACTGAGTCATCTCTTGAGGCTATAACTTTTAATGCATTGTCTGTTTGGATTTTAGTTTGTACTTTCTCTGTGTGTATAATGGTTCTCATTTTTATGAGAAGAAAAGGTTAATGAGTTCTTATATGCAGTTATGCTGATTCCTTTTCCCACAAGCATAATAACATTGTCAAGACAGTAGATCACTTTTCTTACTGATTTCCAACTTTATAATATTAAGTGATAATAACAGTAAACAGCTTAAGTGATCTTATACCAGATACACTTATGCACCCTATTTAGAAAATACATGTACGACGTAAAATATTATCAATTCAAGTTATGTGTCCTTAGGGCTTTTATAACATGTCTTGAGTTAATTTATTAGTATCCCTTATAAAACTTAATTGTTATATTACAAGCAATTTTATATTCACTTCTCCAATGTTACAGCTTTTCATATTATTAATGATATCTTTTGGTAGCTAGGGCGAAACCCATGTCTCATAAACTCTGGTGCTAATTTTTTACTTTAAGTAATAGCTACCATCTGTGACACTTAGGATTGCTGTCACTCTGGCAAATGACAAACGTTTAGTTTTCTGATATTCTTAGTGTGCCAGGCCATCTGATAGACCTTAGGGGATACAGGGTTAAATAAAACATTGCACTCTTGCCTAAATGAACAAGAAGATGATTCTGAGAATAACTAATGGAGCAGTGTAGTTGGTTATGGTTTTTTTATTCTTTGGGGGTCAGCCACCCAGCTCCCAAGTAAACACACAGAGACTTATTCTTACTTATGAATACCTGGCCTTGGGAGTCTAGCCAGCTTTTCTAACTTAAGTTATCCTGTCTACCTTTTGCTTCTGGGCTCTTACCTTTCTCTAGTCTATATACCTTTCTTTCCTTCTTACTCTGTAGCTGGCTGTGTGGCTGTGTGGCTGGCCCTTGGTGTCCTTTCCTCCTTTTCTTGCTCCTCGATCTTCTCTTCCAGATTTCTCCTTCTATTTATTCTCTGCCTGCCAGCCCCACCTATCCTTTCTCCTGCCTTGCTATTGGCTGTTCAGCTCTTTATTAGACTAATCAGGTGTTTTAGACAGGCACAGTTACACAGTTTCACAGAGTTAAACAAATGCAGCATAAAAGAATACAACACGTCTTTGCATCATTAAAACAAATATTCCACAGCATAAATGAATGTAATACATCTTAAAATAATATTCCACAACAGGAGGAACCAATTAGAGCATACACATTATTATTAGAAACCTCAATTAGAAGGAATCTAGGAAGACACAATAATTGTTATTTTTTTTTATATTTTGACATGCAAATTCAATAAAGACCCTTTCTTCTAGGTCTGTTTTTAAGCCTTTCATATTTGTACCACATATTTCACAACTGTTGGATACGAAATCCCCAACATTTGAACTTGAAAGGCTCATGGCAAAGAAGCCATATATCAAGCCTGACAGAAGACACCTACTCTACCAAAACCATCAACAGGCCTTGGAGGTGATGAGTAACAATAAGGTATGGTTAGGTTATATTCTTTGTTGTGACAGTCAGAATAGTTTAAGGTGTAATTCAATTCATATTTTGAATTGTGGAGTATTAGCTTTCTTTCTTTCCTTCATTTAAAAAATAGGGTTAGAAATAGTAATTGATGAAGCTATATAGTTTTGACCTTTGTTTAAAAATGTGTATGTTGTGGGCCAGGCAGTGGTGGCACACATCTTTAATCCCAGCACTCAGGAGGCAGAGGCAGGCGGATCTCTGTGAGTTTGAGGCCCAACCAGGTCTACAGAGCAAGTTCCAGGACAGCCAGGACTACACAGAGAAACCCTGTTTCAAAAAACCAACAAAAAGAGTATGTTGTGACTCTTTTAGAAAAATTTAGAATTTTGAACATAGTAACAACAGCTAACAGTTACAGAACACTTATTATATATAGTTTCATATGTATTGTTTAGTGTATTTTATATGTATTATTCCTTATATGTATTAGTTACATGAGGAAGATATTATTCTGATAAAGATTCTGAGACCCAGTGAAGTCGCATAGTTTGCTCAGTACATATTCCACACCAGAAAAGTCTCTGAAGGGCAGCTAACCTGGTCTTTTCCTATAACGTTCTGAATCTTGCAGCCCCACGTTAGACTTGAGAGTGATTTAAGGGGCTGCAGGTTAGTGAGAGAGTGCTTATGTGGCATGTCTAAGTCCCCAGATCTAATACCTTGACTGCCAAAAAATAAAATAGTGATCAAGATTTTGTAAACTTAAAATAATGAGCTGGGTTTTTTGTTTGTTTGTTTGTTTGTTTGGGGTTTGGTTTATTGTTTAGTTTGGAGACAGGGTCTCCTGTATATTCCTGACTAGCCTGGAATTTGCAGTGTAGACCAGGCTGGTCTTGAACTCACAGGGATCCACCTGCCTCTGCTTCCCAAGTGCTGGGATTAAAGGCGTGTGCTGCCATGCCCAGCTAGTGTTTTGTTGTTGTTTTGTTTTAGTTTGGTTTTTTGTTACAAGAATGATAGATGCTCATTATTTTAAAACTTGAAGCATTTTAGAAAAGTAATATATCACTTGAAATAGCATGTCTAGAAATAGACATGTATTTATTTTGTGGAACAAATAGAAAGATAATTTTATAATATACCATACCTCTTCACTTCTCCCTAGCCTTTCCTCCCCTCTGGAGAGAAAAAAAAAGATTAAAAAGGAAATGGAAGGGCTATCTAAAGTCAGGCATCCAGTTACCCCCCTACCCCACCCCCGTGAAAAAGATCAGCCATCTTGTATGTTTCTCGTTGGTCCCTACTACCTGTTGACTATCCTTTCCACCACTAAGCTGTCCCCAACCCTCTTTGTACTTTTCTGAGGCAAGGGCTCATTAAAGTTGCCCAGACTGGTCTTGAAGTCTCTACAACCCAGGCAGAGCTTGAATTTATGGTCCTCTTGCCTCATCTCCAAAGCCACTGAGACTACAGGCCGTCCGGTCCTTTGTGCCTCCGTTCATTCTCCTTAGCAACACTTGCAGGAGCGTCTGTCTGGTCCCTTGATCCACCTCCACAAATCCTTCATTGCTCATGATAAAGCTTTTTTATCATGCAGCTTTTCCCCCATAAAACTGCTTCTAGGAGGTAGGTTTTATGACCGTCTTAACTATTTGGTAAACTGAGTTGAAGTGGTTTAAAAGCTATTACTGGATTAGCCTCTGATGAACATTATTGGTGGACATTCTAAAGTAGTGGAAGACAGTGGAATCTGAGGGAAGTTCACAGAGCTGGCTCCACTTCTGCCTCTCTAAGTATCACTCTGTGCTTTAGGGAGAATCACTAATACGCTAGCTTTCGTTTACATCTCCCCGTTACTAGTGAGCTGGAAATCTGTGCTTACTGTCACACTTTCTCTTCAGTGACTTAGCTATTTGTTTTCCCTTAATTTATTTCTCAACTGGTTTTGAGTCAGTCTTTTATTTTTCCTCAAAAGGCAAAACTATGAATATTCACTAATATGTGTATACATATAAATGAATATATATAAAGATAGGCTCTTGCCGTGTGGCCCGAGTTGGACTCCCACTCTTGAGTTTAAGTGGTTCTTCTGCTCAGCTTCCAAGCAGTAGGACTATAGTGAATACCCCCAGCTTATGTCACGTTTTAAATGTCAGTTAGCTGACATTAAACATTTATGTCAAAAACTTTTAACTTAATCAATTGTATTTGTTGTATTTCTTTTTTTTTTTTTTTTTTTTTGGTTTTTTTAATAAAAGGTTCTCTGTGTAGCTTTGCGCCTTTCCTGGAACTCACTTGGTAGCCCAGGCTGGCCTCGAACTCACAGGGATCCGCCTGCCTCTGCCTCCCGAGTGCTGGGATTAAAGGCGTGTGCCACCACCGCCCGGCTTGTTGTATTTCTTAAGGCATCTTGATTTCATTCTTCAAAACACCTGCTTTGCCTCATAATAAATAATTTTTCTCTATTTTCTTTTATATATGGTTTTTTTTAAAGATTTATTTATTAATTATGTATACAGTGTTCTGCCTGCATGGATGCCTACAGGCCAGAAAAGGGCTCCAGATCTCATTTGTAGATGGTTGTGAGCCACCATGTGGTTGCTGGGAATTGAACTCAGGACCTGTGGAAGAGCATTCAGTGCTCTTAACCTCAGAGCCATCTTTCCAGCCCCTATATATGGTTTTTAAGTATTTATTAATTTTTGTGTATATGTATGGGGCATGCATATGCCATAGTGTGTGTGTGGGTGTGTATGTCTGTCTGCTGTCTGTCTGTCTGTTTGTCTGTGTTAAGTCAGAGGACAGTTTTCAGGAGTTGGTTCTCTCCTTTGACCATTTAGGTCCTGGGGATTGAACTCAGGTCATCAGGCTTGGGGGCAAGCACTTCTACCCACTGAGCCATCTTACTGGCCCACGTATGTGTGCTTTTAAAAACTATTTAATTCTCTAGGAGTGGCTGAAATGGCTCAGCAGGTAAAGGCACCTACCACTAAGACCACTGACCTGGGTTCAGTCCCCAGGACCTGCATGGTGAGAAGAAAAAATCAACTCCTCCAAGTTGTCCTGACTTCCAGGCAAAGCATGGTAGTACATTCACATACACACACACAAATGCACACAAATAAATAAATAAAATTTAACAACATTTAGTTCTATAATGCATCCTGAATCTGTTTTATATGTCATGAAGGCAAGGATTCTGAGCTTGTTTTTCAAAAAGGTGGTCAATTATTTAAATACTGTTTATTTACAAAATTCCTTTTCCCCATTATTACAAAACGCATTGCTTCTTCGGGAGGGTATGCATGCCCTTTCATGTTAGGAATCCTCATTTTGTGGCGCTCTGTCACATAATTCTTCGGAAGTTTACGATGATGCTGACTTACACACAGTGTTCTGTTCTTCCTCTCGATCCACAGTTGATGATGACTTTTCAGCTATTTAAAAATCATTTCTTCTTAGGCTGGAAACGTGGGTTCAGAGGTGGAACATTTGCCTGGCATGTGCAAGGTCCTGAGTTCAATCCTCAGCAGTCCACATAGGAAAAATGCCGCTTTCTCTAAGAGTCATGGACACCACCCCCCACTTCCTTGAAACAAGGAGAACTATCTTTTTATTCCTTTTCCTCTTGAACATAACTGTTTTGTTTCCTTAGTGTGAAGGAATTTATTGCTATCCTGTTTTCCCAGTGCTAGGGGTTGAACTCAGGTCCTCAAGCATGCTAGGCAGACATTCTGCCACTGAGGTGTACCTGCAGGCCCATTTCCTTAATCGGATAAAATTGGCTTTAAATACACAAGCTCCAAATCCACAAAAACGTCCCAGTCTTAATTTTCAGGAAACTTCTTCATATACAGTTAAGGCAGATTTCCACCTGTCTTGTTCTGAGTTTCTTGTTTATTAATACTGTGTTGCTGTTCTTGTTTATTAATTTGTGTGATTGTTCTTATATTTTCAGCTAAAAATAACTAATGTTGGTATTTGCGCATTAACTGCATCTAGAGCAGCGTTTTTCCCCAAAGAAAACCATTGTTTTTTTCTTTTTTCATTCCTTTTGCATCTACAGAATAGGAGAATAACCAAACCAGTAGAAACCAGAATAAATAAACCTTGGCAGTGGATTGGAGTTTTGTTAAGATTCATGTATGTGTGTTTAATTTTATTATTTTAATTAGGAAAAAAGCAAGACAATGTTGGACCACATGAGGAAGCTAGAAAAAGAAGTGTTTGAAGAGATGGAATCAATCCTCCAAAACAAACATCTTGACGTGGATAAAACTGTTAATCTCTTTCCTCAATGTGTGAAAGATGAAATTAAAATTTATCAGTCAAATATTAGTTCTTAATATGTAGGTGGTCAAAAATCTTCCTCACTGCCCAGATAAATGATACAAAGCTACTTTAAGGAGATATGATTATTCCCTCATAATATTAAGTGATATTTTGACTGTTAAAACCACAGTAATTAATGTTCAGTACTTCAGGCATGAAACATTAACATGACGCATGGGCTGTGTTTATTATATTCTGTAGTGCCCTTAAGTCATTTTCTCAATTAAGAAAGCTCAGAGCCCTCCCCCCCACCTTTTTTTTAAAAGCAATGGAAAGTATGTCAAGTGAGTTTTTGTGCTTTAGGCAAATTCTAACCAGCTTTAGAAAAATTAGAAAAATGTCTAAGGCTAGTGCCGCATCCCCTCAGAACTGTTAGTCTGTTGGTTATCTGGGTGATGGGAATCTTTCAGATTGGCTTCTTCAACACACAGCTTTCACCATGCCTCTATGCCGCCATCGCTCATTTCTTCTTAGCATGGAATGATGCCTTTCTGGGGGGGTTGTCACTACTAAAGGGCGTCTTGGCTGCTTCCAAACTTTTGCAATTGTGAGTAAACATCCACGTGCAAGTTGCTGTGTCGTTCTAAGTGTTCAACCCATTTTGGCTGAAAACCGGGGGAACTGCAGATCCTGTGGTGTGAGTGAGGAACTGCCGAGCTCTCTGCCAGAATGCTGCCATTCCTGCCCCCTCTAGCCCATTGTTCCGTCCTGGCCAGTTGCCCGTGTTCTAGAATTTGGTCATTCTAATCATTTTTTAGGTAACAGGGATTGAACCCATGACCTCGCACTTTCTCTTTAAGTTGTAATTCCAAATGGTGTATGATGCTGAGCTTCATTGTGAAAGCGTATTGCCACTTGTGCATCTTCTTTGATGAGGTGTCTAGATCTTGGCCCATTCTATAATCAGGTGCTTTTTATTTATTATTCATTTATTTTACTAGGGAGTCTACACTTTATTTTTCTTAGCTTTTAAATTTTTATTTTGTGTGTGTGAGGGTTTTGCTCCATGTATGTCTATGCACCACACACCTGCCTGGTGCCCTCAGAGGGTATGAGATCCTCTACACCTAGAGTTTCAGATGGCTGTGAGCCACCATGTGGGTGCTGAGGAGCAAACCTAGGTCCTTTGCAAGAACAACGCGCGACTCTTAACCATGAGCCACCCCACGGCAAACCTCTTCAATCTCATTGTTCTTAGGGTAAAGCCTCACTCCTTAACAAATGCCAACAAGAGATGCTGTTGACTTTATGCCCCTTTTATATAGTAGTGCACATTTGTTCCTGATTTTTCTTTCAACGATGGCGGTCTTTTAAGTCCTTCAATGTGCCCAGTGTGCACATTCCTGCCTCATGGCTGTACCCTTTGCTTGTACCTCCCTTTTATATAAGTAGTTCTTTTCATCCTTAGAGCTTGCTAACACATGAGTTTCTTAGGCATTTTCCTTCCATATACTCAGGATTATATGTGGCTCCAAATTAATATATTTAATATTTCACAGTAGAATAGACGTTCCATGATGGCCCATTGTTCAATATCATACTTGGATGCTTTGCTATTATATAATATTTGTTAAAGGAACATCCAAATACTGGTGAAAAGAATTTATACAGACCTTTCTACAAAAATGTAAAGTTAAATAAATTAGCTGGATAATTTACCTGTATAACTTGGTAGCCTCATAAGTTTGATCCCTAAAAAACTTCAAGAGATTATAGAGATTGTAGAGATTTTCACTGTGTGTATACACACACACACACACACACACACACACACACACACACATATATACACACACACAACAGAATATTTGATGTGAATGCTCATGTTGGTAATTAATGCCTTGGGGTGTATTTTAGGAATTTTAGTGTTTTCTTAAATTTTATCTGTTGTAAGAGTAAAAAATAATAAACTTAGTTATTTTACATAAATTTGGTTTGTTTGATCTTTGATGAAAAGAGTTTATATATTAGTCTCCAATACATTTCCTTAAAAATAATTACACAGAGTGAAATTTTGGAAACAGAGTTTTGTTTTGTTTTTGTTTTTTTTTTTTGTTTTTTTTTTGTTTTTTTGTTTTTGTAAAAGTATTGGTTTTGTAGAAGTATTACTTGGTTGGGTTTATTTGAGATGGGGTTTCTCTGTGTAGCCCTGGCTGTCCTGAAACTCTCTCTGTAGTCCAGGCTGGTCTCAAACTCAAGAGATCTGCCTGGCTCTGCCTCTTGAGTGCTGGGATTAAAAGCATGTGCCACAATCGCCTGACTAATTCTAAACAGAATTTTACAAAATACTTTTACAATGCTGGCCCACACCTTTAATCCCAGCACTCAGGAAGCAGAGGCAGGTGGATCTGTGAGTTCGAGGCCAGCCTAGTTTACAGAGCGAGTTCCAGGACAGTCAGGGCTACACAGAGAAACCTGTCTTGAAAAACAACAACAAAATTTACTGCTTCAGGTTTTCATCAGATGACTGCAGAAATGTAAAGTCCATCTTTTCCTGAAGAACATTTAATGATCCTGGACTGCGCTTCCCCTGTCACTCATCACCTGAGCACTTGTGCCCAATTATTAAAAGGTACTTATAAAAGATGTTTACTGACAGCCTGGTTACTCCAGACTCTGGAGAACCACAAGCTCATGAGATAGCCCCAGGAAAATCACTTAAGAGAACATTGAGAATTCACAGAGAAGACTTGTGTGGCACAGTCAGCATTATTTGGATTATTCAAGGAAAAGAGTTGACCATGCAAGTTAAAATAAGTATTTTATTGAGAAACGTGCTGTCAGTGAGAAAGTAACATACAAATATTTTCATTTAATAAAATTAGCTTATCCTTTAATCCTAGAAACATCCCTTAAAGGCCTTTATCATCTGAAACTGCAAATCATTCTGATCTGTGGTTTTATTTTAGAACCTCCCATGGAAAATAATGTTTCAGATTCCATTTGTGCAAATGAAAGAGCACACTTAATAAGGTTGACTCACAAACAAAACAAATTCCCGCCCTTGAATCTGGGTTGCTTGCATGCATGTGAGTTCTGTCTTGTGTCACCAGAGGCCGCTAGAGCAGGTGCTTCTGCATAGCCCCGGGCCTCGGGAGTTACAGTGTGGGCGTGTCTTTCCCTTCCACCTAAAACATCCCAGTTCCACGATCAGAACATAACTAAGTATCATTTCTTTTTAAATATACTAGGCTTCCATGCAAGTTTTTTTTTTTAATTATGTATTTGCTACATTAAAAGGGTCAGGGCACTAACCCCATAAGTAATTTTCTAGGTGGCTTTTATATATTAAACACTATGAGATAAATAACGTTTAAAATAAATTAACCATCACTGATATCTAACAGTTAACTTGCTGTTCAAAGGATGTGCAAATTATCTGAAGGTAAAGCTTTATCTGAAGGTGTTATGGTCTTGATATCAAAACCTAGCTGCAGTGTGGTGGCCTTGGAGAAGACTGGCTCGTGAGAGAAGAGGAGTTGAAATGGGATTTACCCTTCTAAGGGTGAAGAGACCAGAGCCCTTCCCTCCACCACGTGTGGTACCATCTGTGAACTTGAACCAGGGCCTCACCATACGCTGAGTGTGCCGCTGTGATCTTGACTACCAGCCTCCAGACCTGGAAGGAAGACTTCCTGCTGCTTGTGAGCTGTCTAGTTCGAGTTGTTTTTCAAAAAGGTCTCAGTGGACTAAGCAGCATTTGGTCATTTTTAAACTTACACATTTTTAGACATGGACACATTTAAAGACTAAATTCTAAAGGTAGGATGCTAGGTTTAGAATTTGAAACTTCTGACTATATACTTTATCAATGCAGGGAATAAAATAGATTTTCTTTCTACAACAGGATACTTTGAAAGTGCCAGAAATAGTCATGTCATGGCAATACTTTTGATAACATTTGAATGAATATGCTCAAATTACTTAAATTTTTAACTTGAAAATTATAGACATAATATTAATGTTCTTAGTCTCTTCTTATTGGCACACATTAGTACTTTAGATAGAAGACAAGACAAAGCTTTAAAATCGGTGTTTTATCAAAAATAAATTTAAAAATTACTTTTAAAAAATAGTGGGGTTAGCCAGGCATGGTGGCATACACCAATAAGCTCTGAACTCAGGAGACAGGAAGATCAGGAGTTCAAAGCCATCCTTGGCTACATAGGGAATTTGAGGCCAGCCTGGCTACATGAGACCTTATCTAAAAAATAAAACAGAAGTTTTAATTTTTAAAAGGGTAGTATTTGTCAAAGAAGTGGAAAGAAAAATAAAACCTTTTACTAGAAAAAAATAAAAATCTGTTGGGGGAAGTGTTATCGGTAAATGTAAAGTTGTCTTAAGGTTCATTTTTAGAGCAGCAAGTCTGCCAACTTTGGCAATTTAAAAATAACAGCCAGTTAGATACTGACTTTGAAATTCTAACAAACAGTCGCAGAAAGAAATGATTTTCAGATATCGGTACAATAGTGGTACCCATAGCAATTACTGTATTCACTATCAGAACGTTTAACTCTAGGCTCTCTCGTCAGTTTCCCATGTGCTTTACGTGCACATAAGGTTAGAGCGTGTCAGTACTGGGTAGGAATGCATTTGCCATTTGCAGGCAAGATGACGGAGGCTCAGAAAGGTAACCTGCCCGAGGCCTCACAGCTAAAAGTGCCAGATGTGAGCCTAGAGGGTACGATTCCACGTGGGGTGCTCGCCTTCATAATTTAAGTCTTAGGGGAAAGTGAGGCTGGAGATGAGTGGCCAATTTCTTTATAGCTTTCCTGTTGGGGGTTGCTCACAGTAGCGGCAGGACTCTGTTCAGGGCTCTTCTGAAGGAATCTGTAAAACAAATACTCGTCCCGGAATTCATAATCGTTGGTGATGTGTTGGATGACTCCTCCCTGCACCAGCCTGTCTCCGTAGATCACAGCTTCACCACGGTCAGAGGCAAGGCCCACTTCAATTAGCCAGTTCACCAGGTCACAGCCACAGAAGGTCCCCGCAGAAGTCTTTGCGCCACACCTGTATGTCAAAGGAATGATTCAGCCATATGCTCTGTAACTCTGGTATCGGCACTGCATGACAGAGGATGAGCAAAGGAAAAACATACAGGGAATGAGGAAAGACAGTGTGATAGTTAAGAAAGAGCAGGACAGAAATGGAACTGTTCTAAACATGAAGGATTTGTTACCTTTCCTGACCCTAGAAAGACTCTGGTTTAAAAAAAAAAAAAAAAAAAAAAAAAAAAACCGTGCCAGTAATGCTTGTGAAAACAAACACTTTTTAAAAACGGCCTAGATAAGTGTATGCCCGAGAAAATTTCTTTCTGGAGGGGAGCATGTGTGTATGTGTGTGGCATGTGTCTCTGTGTTTGTGCATGTTTGAATGTATGTATGTGGGGTACATGTATGTACACATACATGTGGAAGCCTGAAGTTGACAGTGGTTGACTTTGATTCCTCCCCACTTTATTTACTGAGGCAGGGTCTCTTACTGGACCTGGAGCTTGCCCATTCCAGCTAGTCTAGCTTGCCAGCCGGCCCCAGACAGATCCCCTGCCTGTCGACCTCCTGCTGGGATTACCAGCAAGCCACCCCACCTGCCCAGCTTTTATGTGGGTTCTGGAGACCCCACATCCAGTCCTCACGCTTGTGAGGCAAGCACTCTGTCTACTGAGCCGTCTCCCTAGCCCCCAAGAAGTTTTTCTTTTTTTTGAAAACTTGGTTTAATTTTCAAGAATTTAAAAAGCTATGTATGGCATGTGGATACTATGTTGAGCAGCGTAGATTAAGACAATTTTTGACAATAGTTTTTAAATTTTTATTTATATATTTTTATGTGTATGGTAGTTTTACTTGCATTTATGTCTGGTGGACACCATGTGCATGCAGTACCCAGGGCCAGAAGAGGGCATCAGACCCCCTGGAACTGGCGTTAACAGATGGTTGTGAGCCGCCATGTGGAATCAAACCCAGGTCCTCTGGAAGAGCTACCAGTACACTTTACCTGCTGAACCGTCTCTCTAACACCCACCCCCCCAGAAGTATCTTTTAATAGCAGCATGGCCTATGTGTGTTATGTGCACTTGTATGCACATAATGTGTGCACATGTATGTGGGAGTCTGAGGTCACGGTCTGCGTCTTTCCTCCACAGCTCTCCATCTTGGTTGGGACAGAGTCTCACTGAACTTAAAGCTCGTGGATTTGGCTGCTCTCTCTCCCCACCTGAGCTGACGGGCACACGCCACTAGTCCAGCTCTCTCTTGGGTTTTAAAGACCCAACTCAGGCTCTTGTGCTTGCGTGGCAGGCACTTCACTGACTGCCACAGCTCCCGGCGTGGCCTCGTACCTGTCCACAGATGACTAGTGTGTAACTGTTACAGCTGTGTCTGAGATGCACGCCTGTAATTCCAGCTCCTGAGAGGTTGAGACAGCAGAATTGGGTTTGAGCAGCGGTTACATGAGGAGATTCTGTCTCAAAGAACAAAAGTAAAACTTTTTTGTTCTATTGTTTTATTAGACTGCTGAAATCAAACTTTCATGTTCAGCTTATAGTACCTGCAGTCTCTTTCCCTCAGTAGCCAGTACAATCATTTGCTTCATTAGGAATCGGAGCAAACAAGTGAGATCTGTCCTACAGCAAACCCAAGATTTTAAAAGTGTGCTTTGGGGCGGGAGAGATAGCTCAGTGGTTAGGACTCAATGTTCTTCCAGAGGCCCCCGGTTCAGTTCCCAGCATCTACATCAGGCAGCTCAGAACTCCAGCTCCAGGATCTGACACCCTCTTCTGACCTCCATAGGCAGGCACACAGACACATGCACATTCATAAAACACTAAAAATCAATCTTTAGGAAGCATGCTTTGATTTTTATTTGCTTCTGGATTGTTTAATATTTGTCTTCCTAATGCAAATTTGGATTGCTTAAGTATGAGCAGATAAAGAGAAAGAAATGCAAAACAAGAGAACCAATTACATGAATTATGAACATTTTCTCACAAATGTGCACTAGACAGCAAGAACCTCCACAAGCATCAATCAAGCTGTGAAATCTGGAGTGCTTGACAACAGGAAATAGAGGTGAAGAGCAGGATGAAGTGACAAACGGTGTCAAAAAATTCAAGCATTTTACCATAAATACAGAGTTTCACATATAAGAATTAGAAAAAAGTTAATAACTTAAAATTGTTCTCCAGTATCTGAAATATCAGTGTTTGTGTCTGGGTCTTTTTGATGTAGAGGTGATACCTTCTGTCCCGGTCAGTAACTGAAGATATTGTTTCCTGATTGCTATGAGCAGGCTGCTGTCCCAAGAGCCTAAGCAATAGTACAGAGTGTTGGGACAGGCTGCAGATCTGGAAAGGAGCAGGAATCAGCTGGTTTATACCAGCTGGTGCCCATTTAGCCATCTGGGACCTGGTAGCTCAGCAAATGCTAAGAGTTCTGCTTCCTGACAGTTGGCAAGCACAGTAACCTGACGGAAACTGGATTTTCTTCAAAGAAAATTTTAAAGCAACGTTAAATTGTTCAAACTATCCATAGGCAGGTATCCTGAAATTGTGCTTAGCCTCTCAAGGTAGAAAAGTCACTTTTCTCCAGAGTTTATCATTGTTATTAATTGGGCAAGGCTCATCACAGACATTTGGCCATCAAAGTAAGATTTTTCTCTATGGTTTATTTATTATTATTTTATGTGTGTGAGTGTTTTGCCTATGTATGTATGTACATCATGTGCATGCCTGGTGCCCAAGGAGGCCAGTAGAGGGAGTCAGAGCCCCTGAAACTGGAGTTACAGAAGAGGGTTGTGAGCCACCACGTGGTGCTGGAAACCAAGAGGCCGGGGCTCTGTAAGAACAAGTGCTTTCAAATGCTGAGCCATCTCTCCAGGCCCCAAAGGAGGACTTTTTTTTTTTTTAAAGGAAAGGAAATGTGAGTTTTGAGAACTGAACTTGCCAAGAAGTACCAGCTTGGAAGTTCTAGTATTAACACTCAGAGAGTCCCCTTCCCACTTTCTCAACCAGGCTATAATTCTTCCGATTGTTAATGGCATGCATGTTGAGCATAGTGTCAGAGCCCTTAGAATTGAACCATCTTGAATAGTAATCACCACATTTTTAGAAATACACATAAAGGTATTAGGTTCTTTACTTTTTGCTTTGTTTTATTTCCTCTTTCATGACAACTAGAACTATCAGCACTGTAATATTTGATTACTCATAGTCCATCATTTCCTGCTGCAGCACATTCTGTACCTTGGGGATTAGAAGAATAAATATCATGTCACAAAATAATGACTAGGACTGGGGGTGAAATAAATATCATAGAATTAATTAAGAGGGAGAGATTTCATTTCATTCTCTTGACAGCATCATGAAATGACATAGTACTAGGAGATGAGAATATAAAATCCCTTCTAAACCTAGTGTTTTTCAGTGCTTTATGAGAGACACTAATGGCCAACATGAAGAGAATGTTAATACCCTACCCAACAGCTCACATTTTATATAGGAATCGGGAGCTACCTGACATTAAATGTAAAAATCAAAGTGATATGTCATTTTTATGTCTTATTTTTTAAACTAGAAACTTACCCACAGTTATTAGCTTGTTAAAACCTAAGGTTAATAATCTGGAATCTATGTTTCTGAACCCTGGACTGGCTTTACCTTCTTTCTCTGACGATGTTTCGGATGCACAGGTCACGGTGGTAATGGACAAATTGTTGACAGGTCATTTTTATTTCCTCAGAAACAGGGGAGTCTCGGTTTTCTGCTGTTTCCTTATTGTTCCACAGAAATTCAAGCCTGAAAACCAAAATTTAAGCAGGCTGTTTCTTAAAGAAAACAGGTAGGAGAAGATCCAAACTGCCTCACCAAGTAGCTACTCTAAATCCATCTCCAAAACTCAATACCCAGATATCATTAATCTCTGATCCAGAAAGGCCCCTGTTCTACACCCGCTCTTGGAGCAGCTGGGGCGGGGCTGACCACTTATACACGCTGCAGATATGTTTGACCCATTTCAGTTTGTACTAAGATACCCCTTCTGTCTCTGGCCTTTGTGAAGCACAGACCTAACTTAGAAACTAAGCCGGATGTCTCACACTTCCTCAGAGGCTAGAACCAAAACTAAGCCAACCAGGGTAACTTATGGATAGGCATTTTATTTCACCACTTCCAACATCAGTATCACAGAAACAAGCGCCAGGGTCTGGAGTCTAAAACAGTCCACTCTGTCTCTCCAGGCAAGACAACTGTTGACACGTGACTTGGCCGGCATTATGAAGCTGGCGACTAAGCCGAATGGCTTTTCTTCTGTGCTTTTCTTTTAGGAATGCTTATGACCCTTAGCAATGACATCTTAATGAAAATAACGGCGGTGATGATGATGGAGAAGGGGCAGACACTCTTACCTGGCACTCCTTACAGAATAGGTAGGCTGAATTCCATTAGCCCTTCTAGTGTCTATGAATTTTCCCTCGAGAGCAAGTGAAGAACAAACATTTTCCCTGCCTCTCTCTCCACCCCATGTTGAAACGTTTACCTTGTTACTTTTCACAAAGAAACCTTGATCTTCCTTAAAAGAAACCTTCCTAGAAGCCAACAGAACCCCCAAAGTTGAGAGAATCCTTGAATTTTCTGTAAACGCTCAGTTTGATAGAGAAAGCTTATTGTCAAAGGAGAAAAAGAATCAGATGTAGACTTTGACGAGGAATACAGCACCTACTACTTCCATTTCCAAGTGTCCTTTAACTATCTGTAGTTAATAGCATAGCTAGAAGGCAGTGCCCATCAATTCTTGTTAAAATGCAAATTACAATGCTGGATTTATAATACTTCTTCCAATACTTTCTCTGCAATTATCTGCAACAGATATGTGATTTCACAGAGAACCTTTGTGTGGTATTTATGGTCTCCTAGCAGGTATAAAAGTATAAAAGTATCAATATTTTAATAGAATGGCCTTGTCATCACCTTTAGGTACAAAGGCTTATTTCAAAACTGAATTTACCTTCTTTTGAAAGGTAGGATGATTAAATGTTTGTCCAACCCAAAGATTCCAAAGGAAATAAATCCCTAGGAGAGAAAACAGTTATTCTGTTTGAATTCAACAATAAAACCTTAAGACAGAAATTAAGACAGTCAGTGTGCGAGGAAGCAGCAGAGATGAGAGCAACATTTTAATTCAGCATACAAAGCAGACTTAAGTTCAGTGTCTGCAGGCACACGACACCCGCTTGTTGCCTCCTCCCAATCATTCTGTCCTAGTAATTATGATGGGTGCTAAAAGCCAGTGTTGAAGAACTGCATTTGCATGACAGCTCCTGAAGAAAAACAAAATAATTTAAAGCCTACATGTTTGTGTTTCCCTCCTTTTTAAAAGAAAATCTCTCTGTGAGTGCCCAAGTACTTATTATTTTTCTGTTGAAACTTCATAAATATAATTAGTAAGTGCTATAATATCTAACTGTAATACAGTTAGCATTATGTTGTAGATATGAAAGGTCCCCCAAAGACTTATGCATTGCAAGCATGGTTCTTCATGTTACATGAAGCTAGAGGGTGGGCCCAGCAGTGGGGAGTCCATAGTACTCCTCTGGAAAAGCTGAGCTCAGTTCCCAGCACTCATGCTGAGTGGCTCAAAACTGCTTGAAACTCAGTTCCAGAGGATCTGACGCCCTCTTCTGGCCTCCACAGGCAGCTGTACTCACACGCACATACCCCACCTTCCCCAGACACACCAATAAGACAGACATACACATAATTAAAAATTTGTAAATACAAAATATTACATGAAGGACTTGATTGTCTTAAGTACAAATAGTCATCTCACTACACTCGGTCCTTAAAAGAAAATAGGATTGGCGTGAGATTGTGTCTTCTCATGCCTTTGAGCCACTTGAGACGTAAGCTGTGTGGACAGCATTTGGAGTACAACATTCCGCCATTGGTTCTGTTCTTGACAAAGCCCTGTGGAGTGGAGCTTGCTTGGTCCCCGTCCTAACATGGCTCAGTCTGGAGTAGGCTTTCGGAATGCAAATGCTTAGGGGGGGCTGTGAATTTTCAGCCTAGAATTCTATAGTTGGATAATGTCAGATCTTAAATAGCATCACAAGTGAAACTGGTATCAGATGGCTCTGGGGCACCCAGGTTTGTAATGAACTTATTATATAATGTGTTCCCTTAAACTTTGCTGGTTTTCTTCCAATAACAATTGTCAAAACAAGCAGGAAACACTTTGAGTGGTTAGTGGAAGGTGAAAATATGTAGGAGCAGAAACTGACAAATTTTAACTACCTTATATGGCAAAATATTTCAAATGTAATAGGCAGTGATTTCCAACACAATATTTTTCAAGTTGATATTCAGTTTATGCATGACTGTTCTCTAATCAAAAAGTAAGGGTTTGAGTTGGGGATGTGGTTCAATGTGGTTACATGTAGTCACTAGTATGCCTAGTGTGTACAAGTGAAAATTCAATCCCTAGCACCTTAAAAAAGAAGAAGAGATAAGAAAAGCAGGTTGATGAAAAGATCAAAATTTGAACTTTGCATATAAAATATTTCCCAAAATTTAAAATGTTATTTTTCTTTAAATATCCCCCTTTTTGTCCCAGTGCTAGGGGTTAAACCCAAAGCCTTCTAAATGCCAGACATTAAATACAAATTTTAATAGTGACATGAGAGGGGATGATAGCATCTATTTTGTAGGTATTTTGGTATTTACATGAGATAATAAGGGTTGGTACAGGGTAACCTCTGGGGGAACACTACTACTGTTTCTGCTAAAATGTATTTATACATCACATGATTTTTAAAATACTGATTTAAGTAGCTGTCATTCAAAAAACATGAGATATTTAGTAGTGTTAAGTGGCCAAACTAAGGCTCAGAGAAGCAGGTTATCTTCCAAAGTGAGTTAGGAAGATCATAAGTTTAAGAAAAATTTGGGGACATCTTGTTCCTACTTAAATCATTATTCTTCATCTCAATGCCAAAGCAAAAAAAAAAAAAAAAAAAAGTCTTTGGTATTTCTGGTTGAAACATTCAGCGTACATTCTGATGACTTCAACCAATATAATAATTCATCTCTATGGGAGACAGGCAGCAGCTGTCAGCTGTCATGTGTACCAGCAGCTGATAAACAAACTGAACCCTTTTGATGTAGAAGAAAATACCGTCTGCACCACTCTCCCCCCAATCACCCCACCCAAGAAAACAACCCTCTCGTTCTCAGTAAATAAATACCTGGCCAAAGTTAAACACGGCACAGAAAAACTGTAATTCAACATAGAGTCGTCCAGTCTCGTGGTTGAACAACCACCACAAACAACTAGAGAGATTCTGTAAGGGGAAGAGAAAGCAGCTTGAAAATGAAGCAGAGAATCATTTCTCCCCATCCAGTGCACAGCATGATAACTTCTCTAGCTAATAATTAGGGGGAAAAGACTACAGGGGAAAAACACCGAGAGAATGTCGAAGCTTTGTCTTTCAAACAAGAGGTTTCAACCTTCCTCTTGACAGATGCCACTCAAACTGTCTATTCTGATCAACTTGGAAGCAAGAAGACATGAGCCATAATACAGAAGCTTACATAATAGATCAGGACTGCCGACTAGCCTACACAGGATGGATTTTAAAATTAGTTTGACACAAGAAAACAATTCTATCACTAAGCAGCAGTTCCTGGCAGCAGTTCTTGTTCTGGACTCTTGTTCTTAGATGGCCGTTAAGTGTTGCTGGCTAAGCCATGCTATGTAACGAGCATCCAGTGTGTGGCGGCTGCAGAGGCTTTTGGTCCACCTCCCATCTCTAGGGAGTCACACTTGAAGCATTGGAAGGGATCATGTGTAACAACTGATAATTCACAAATGAGGATAACAAAGAAAAACCCTTCTATAGTTAAAGAAATGTATACAATAAAATTATGATGTTGCTTTTTTGTGGTTATTGGGGGATAATTTAAAACAATGGCTTTGAACACTTTGGTCAAATAGCCTTGTTTGATATAGGCGGGGGAAAGCAACACAGAAGCCTGACTGGAGTATATAACCATGCAGAGTGTGCTGAACAGTTAGCAGGCAGGCTGAGGATACAGGTCAGGACTTAAGTTTGTGAGTCACATTCCTGAGGCCCTGGGTTCAATCTCCAGCACAAAAGAATTAAATAATAATGAAAAAGAAAAATTAGAAGGCAATAGTGTGATAGATATTTTTCTTGTTCTCTATAGTATGACGATTTTCATAATTAAAAAATTTTAAAGATGTATGTGTCTGAGTGTTTTCCTGTGTATACATATGTTGTTCCCATGTGTTTGCCCGGCGCCCACAGAGGCCAGAAGAGGGCGTCAGATCCCCTGGAACTGTAGTTATAGACAGTGTATAGATGATGAGAATCTTTTGCCCTCTACAAGAGCAGCAAGTGCTCTTAACTGTTGAGCCATCTCTCTAGGCCCTAAAAATTATTTTAAAAGTTTATTTGAAAAATATCTTTAGAGAGCTAATTTAGGTATTTGTCCACTGTCAGGAGTAAGCAGTCCTGCATATATCATGGAAATACTTTGTTTTGACAAATTCTGGGTTCAAGAATATAGACTAAATAAGTGAATGTACGAAGAACAGACCGCTGGAGTGATTGGGCAACAGAGTAAACTGTTCCCAATGAAAAAAAATTCATTCCTTGTCCCTATCCTCGTGCCTCAAACATTTAGCTACATGTTAAAATTCAGACGGCCTAGCCACCATACGTCTGCAAAGTAGCAGTGAAGTTTCTCTGAGAGAAGCCGACTGTTTAAAGAAATAACCCCCAACAGAAGCAGAAGAAGCATTTACGGCAAACAGGCCAATGATGAGCAGTAAACACAGCAGGACGTGTCGAGTCAGCTGAGGGTCTCCCGTCTGCAGGTGCTGCTCTTCCTCCTGGGCTAGGATGCAGCTTCGGGAGTCACAGTGACTCACACAGTGGTCCGCTACAAAACCGTGAGCAGAGTTTAATTATTCCAAGCCCACATGACTTCCCAAGAGAAACAGCACCGAGGCACACTCAGCTAAGACTCGGGAGCTAACTGTCAGTGGCCCTGGAGAACACCCTCGTGTTATGGTGCACAGTCTCTCTGAAGATGCACAAGTAGTATGCGGTAGTTCCTTCTACATACTTAACAAGGGTCTCTGTCTACAAAATTTATGGTATGTAATTATGATACACAACTTAGACATATTTCATATAGTTTACATGTAATTTAAAGGTTGAATTAATAGTTTTATCTGTGATGAATCCACATGAGCCACAAATACCCTATTATGTTCTATTTTGACAAACCATGAAACAAATGTACTATTACCTCTTGCATTTTATAAAGAGCCTAACTAATTAATTAGTCCTGGTCCTAGCAAATAAAGCTAGGGGGACAGTCTCAGCTTTTAAGAGAAGAAAAAAGGCCAAAATTCAATAGGTTTCCTGGGTTTCTCACTTCAATTAACCTTTTTTTTTTGTTTTAAAAATTCTGGGGATGAAACATAGGATTTTATGTTGGGCAAGTACTTACCACTGAGCTATACCCTCAGGCATGTGAGTTAAATTTATTGGGAAATCAATTTTAATACTATCTTTAAGAATTTTATTTTTTCAAAATGAGTTCTGTGTCTATGATTATGATCTTATTTTCACTTGCCACCATCTTATTGGAAACATATTCTCAAGCCACGTTTTACAGTGTATAGCTTCAACAGGAAGCCTGTGTAGTGTTCTTTTCACATATAAGGACACAAAGGTTTCTTTTTCACCCTGAAGCCTCCCCTCACGGCCCCAGGGAACTTACTTTTCTCAAAGGCAGGAGGCACAGGTCCGCTGGCACTTGAGGTTGTTACTGGCTCTATTGATGGACAGTGTACGTCACCATTTCCCAAGGAGCAGGAACAGCAACCTAGACATAGGAAACAGGATGTGAAGGGGGGCTCAGCCACAACAGAAACGCCCAAGTTCAAAAGATGCCAAGCCATGCCCAAGCCACTCAGGTTGTCTCCGTGGAAACATTTTCTGTACGGGTACACATCTAGGTGTGCCTATACAGAGGTGAGCAATTAAATGGTGTCAGACAAATGATCAGCTCCTTACGTTGTCCTCTCACTGCATGAGACAGAGAGAAAGGTTTTTATCCAGGTTGCTTCCTGGAGACACTGTACTTCAGAAACTAAGAATTCAATCATTTCCTAAAACAAGACTTTCATTCATCACTTTCCTAAATACAACTGCTCTGCTGATGACCAATGTTGGCCTAAATAAAAGCCGCCTGTGACTTGGATTCGCTGTCTGCCTGCCCCAGCGATTGGACAAAAGGCATTCCCTTCTTTCTGGATAATTCTTTACAGTCAGTCGGAAGCCCCCGTCTGGGCATGACTGAGAGACTCCTCTTCCAGGCTCATCTCTGCAGTCACTCTTTCAAGCTCTTCCACCTCAGGAGTCTGGAAGATCCTGGTGAAGCAGTACTCCACTCTTCTCAACAAGCACACATGGCTGAATCTCCAGCTGGCTCATAGGCAGGCTGCTCCACGCAAGTCACAGGGAGACATGCTGCACAGCTGTAATTTTCCTCTGTATTTATTTATTTATGTATTTGTTTATTTATATGTTTATTTCCTCTGATAACTGCACACAGTAACCTTTAATTTTTTTTTTTACAGTTATATAGGCATGGTGCTTCCTGACATGGATTGCAATATGAATAGAATTATAACTTCACTGGTAAACTATTAAAATGTACATACTAGAAAAATGAGTAATACTTAGGCTTAACCTCTCATTGATAATGTACTTAAGTTCTCCTGTGATAGTCTTAAAAACAAAAAGATTTCAAAGTACAAAAGCTATTATCTATAAGCCATTACAAATGTCTTTTGAATTTTAAGATAATAATGCCACCTCAAGGTTAAAAACAGAACCACAGAATAACAGAAAAGAAAATAAATTATCTCGTCCAGCTCTCTTCAGAAATGTGAAGGTTTAAATAATGAAATTACACAAAAAGATATAAAAATGAAGAAAACATGTAAGGCCAGCACATTCCAATAACATACCTACAGGGAATGAATACCTACACGCACACAAATGTGTACATAAATAAACAATTATGGCCTCTGTAGAAAACTACTTTGCAATTTCTTCCTTCAAATATAAGGGCTTATCAGTAGCCATCAGCTTTCTCTTTATTAGACAAACATTTTTTTGTTAAACATGCTGTTTTTATTTATTTTCAAGATGTATTTAAGATTCATATATTTCTGTTTTATGTGCATGAGTGTTTTGCCTACATGTATGTATGTGTACCATGTGTGTG
>CABHPQ010173580.1:0-32691 GCA_902168405.1 Peromyscus aztecus
TTTTGTCTTCATTCATAAAGTAGTATATTATAGATCTGCATGCTCTCCTGGCTTCCTCTGATGAATATTCCGGTAGGAAAACCCAAGCCTGAATCCCATAGCCAGTCAGTATACAACAGTTATGCATTCTCCCAAAATACAAAATTACAGGCCACCACTCAAGAAACAAAGAGACAAGCACAGTTCAAAAACAGCAGAACTGCTTATCCCCATAAGACGTAATATTTAAAGATATAATGCTCGCAGATTAGCATAATTACTGGTAACCCTCCGCCTCTGCTTTTCTCCACATCCAAGAAGCCTTCGTCACTAGGAGACTCTCACCAACACGATTAAAAAGTGAGCAAAGAATGTTTCCCACACGGAGCAACCTGGAGGAACTCGGGCTCCGGAGGACCAGGTGGTCTCAAATTAGCCAAAAACCCAACTGTGAATCAGAGTGCATTTGGAACACAAAGAGACCAGTAATGATATCCCAGAGCTCCTGTGCTTTTTCCCAAAAAGATCAAAGCTGTAGGCAAGAACAAATTAAGTAGAGGGAAAGGGCAGGCCAGGACAGGAGCTGGGCACAGGGGTCCACACTCCTAGCCTAGGGGGCACATTCCAGCAGAAGTCAGAAGAGGCTGAGGAAGGGTCTGACCCAACCCCTCAGGGGCCCAAAGACCTGACATCACAGGCAACAAAGCAATAGAGGAGGAGGGAAAAGCTAATAACCCGTTTGAGGGGGTCGCATTGGTCTGAAGGAGGGGCAGGACTTGGCTTTTTTGTCCTGTTGCCAAGAGGTACACAAGACGCCTGTGTCTGTCTGGGACAGCAGGCCAAATTCCTTTAGGTGACTGTTTCTGCCCCAGGCCTGCTTCAAGCAGCACCCAAGCTGCTGCCCAGAACCCCAGATCTAAAACGTTGGCAGCAACTATTTCGGAGCTGCTGAATCAGCCTTCAAAAGCAGCATGCTAAACATCAGGTTGAGAAGTATATATTCCCTCCTCGCTTATCCACACTCACCTCCTGTCATTACCAGCTGGGATCAGAGGGCGGTCCTTTCCACCAGGATGGGCAGGGAGGCAAATCAGCCTTTACATGCATTTTCCTACCACAAACAATATGGCTAAGCAAATGAAAATTCTCCAGCTCCCTAAAACTCACCTGTCTTAGTTGGGGTTATCCTTGCTGTGATGAAACACCATGACCAAAAGCAACTTGGGGAGGAAAGGATTTATTTCACTTCCACTTCGAGGTAACAGTCGATCACTAAGGGAAGTCATGGCAGGAACTGAAACAAGGGAGGAACCTGGAGGCAGGAACTGATGCAGAGGACATGGAGGAGAGCTGCTTACTGCTTGTTCCTCATGGCTTGCTCAGACTGATTTCTTATAGAACCCAGGACCACGAGCCCAGGGATGGAAACACCCACAGTAGGCTGGGCCCTCCCTCACCAGCCACTAATTAAGAAAACGCTGTACAGGTTGATCTGATGGATCTAATGAGGTTCCCTCCTTTCATATAGCTCTAGCTTGTTTCAAGTTGACATAAAACTTAAGCAGCCCATCACCCAAATTTGTGTTTTCAAAGAATAGACATGCTCATTCCCATAGAATGATTGAGCCAAATCTTTTTTAAGGAGGAGATTCAAGTAACTTCAGAAAGATTTAAAGATTCAATCCTGGGCCTTCTAAATGGCTCAGTGGGTAAAGGTGCTTGCTGCCAAGCCTGACAATCTGAGTTTCAATCCTTGTAACCTATATACTTGAAGGTGAGAACCAACTAATAATATAAGTTGTCCTCTGACCTTCTTATTCATCCAACACACACACACACACACACACACACACACACACAAAATAAATGAAGATTTTTAAAAGTTTTAAATAATCTTTATTTGGCATGTCTTTATTTTGAGCCACACACACACCCCCCAAAAAAATGAGTTCCTGCCTCTCTAATTCAGAAGGGACAGGCAGGTGATAGCTGCTAGCAGTCAGAGCCCAGACATCAGAGTCAGCTTCTCAACTCAATCTTTTAGCAGCTGTGTGACCTCACTAAGTGGCTTAGCCTTTCTGAGCTCAAGCCCTTCTTCTGTAAAATAGGGTCAAATCATTTCTACCTCACTGTGAGGGGCAATGGGAACTAAGTGGGGTAATAAAAATAAAGGCCTTGATAGAGTGCTTGACACATAAAGATTAATGGGCAGTAGTAATATTTTAATAGCATTTTAAGAACTGCAGAGTTGTTCTCTAGGAAGCAATCCTCGTAAACACTGCCCAGTTCATAAGCACCACTGCTCTTGTTTTATTTAAAGAGAAACTGAGCTGGGTGTGTAGCTCAGCTGATGGAAGACTTGCCTAGCATATATGAAGCTCTGGGTTCAGTCCCCAGAGATAGATGAGCTGGGCCTATAGTTTCAGCACCCAGGAAGTAGAGACAGAAGGATCAGAAGTTCAAGGTCTTCCTCAGCTACATAGTGAGTTCAAGGCCAGCCAGGGCTACAGGAGACCCTGTCTTAAATAAAATAAAAACTAGAATTGGAAGTCAGTTATCAAATTATATGTTTTCTGTCCAGTCATTCATTTATCTATTCTGTCAGTAATTCATTTATCCATCCATCCATCCATCCACCCAAAGCTTATTGAGCATCTCTGATCTTTCTACCCCTCCTAGAGTCAGCAAAATGCTTCCATAAAGGCCCAGAAGCAAGTATTTTAGCCAGAATAAGCCAACAGTCTCTGCACCAACTGTTCAACTCTGGATTTTAGCATGGAAACTGTTATAGATGGGGTATAAGTGAAGAAATGTGGGCAAAAGTTTTATTGGGGCCAGATAGCTAGCTCAGTAGTTAGTCACCTCCTGCTCTTCCAAAGGACCCACACTAGGCAGCTCACAACGACCTGTAGCTCCAGTTCCAGGGAAGGCCAGCACCTCTCACCTCCAAAGGTACCTGCTTTCATGTACACAAACCCCGACCCCCACCCCCACCTATGTGTATATACACAAATAAATAATAACCTAAGACATTAACAAGCCCCACCCCCACTCCCCGGCCGCCAGATTTGATCTGCATGTCTTAGTTTAAAATGGTAGGATTTTACTTTTGGAAAATCTTTCTGACTGCCCAGTCTAGATCTGGGGAGGCAGACACCATGAAAGGCAGTAGCCTCCCCGCACATACTGCCCAAGTCACTTCAACTTCTCTAGACCATGTCTTTCAGTAAGTGCAGAGAGAACCCAAACAGACCCAACACTACAGCTTGTCAGTGTAGGAAACCTTTGGTCTCTAGAGCCTTCCCTGGAAGCACAGACAAGGTCCAGAGAAAATAAGAACCATCTAGGTCCTTTTATCTGTGACTCACAGAACTGAAGCCAAAGCCAAGCCTCCAGGGCAGCAGATCCTTCCCCTTTCCCCACTCTCCCTTTCCAGAAGGGATAATGACAGATTCAGGGAGGAGGCCCTCCCGACAATGCCTATCAAAAGTAGCTGCTGCACCCAGAAGCATTTGAGATTTGGGTAGTCTCTCCTTGAAAAAGTTACTCCTCCAAGGAGACACAAACTCTTGAGATTAAAAGTAGTCTACACCGGGTGGCAGTGATGCACGCCTTTAATCTCAGCACTAGGGAGGCAGAGCCAGGTGATTCTCTTTGAGTTCGAGGCCAGCCTGGTCTACAGAGTGAGATCCAGGACAGGCACCAAAACAACACAGAGAAACTCTGTCTCAAAAAAACAAAACAACAACAAAAAAGTAGTCTAGATGGCTAGGCCAATTTCTAATAATGAATCGTTCATTTGCCCACCTAGGAACACTGATCATTAACTACTTTCTCTCCCATCACAGGCAGCTCTGCCCAGCCATGTAAAAGGCATTTACCCCTTCCCAGGAGCTGCAAACTTTTCTTTTTCCTATTCTTCCTTCCCCACGTTCACCTAAGTTAAAACAAATTATCTATTAACCTCAGTCCCAGCACTGCCTACACCTGTCTGGTTCACAGTCTCTCAGCCTCACCTGTCTCTTCTAAGGTCAATTTTCAGGTCAATGTTCCTGTGCCAGTGAGGTAGTGTGTTGTGGTTTTGAAGACACCAAGAGGCCGTGAGAGAAAGACAAGAATGATGGTAGTTCAGCTAAATACTGAAGAGTCCTGAAAGACCAGCCAGAGTGAGGAGGGCAAGGTCAAGTCTCTGACACTCCAGGAGAAGCAAAGAGGAACCAGATAGCATGGAAGTCCTCAGGTTCATATGCAGGAGTTCTGGCCTCTTCCTTTTCCTTGCTAATGTTAGTAGTTATTGTCCACAAAGATATTATTTAATTCATAAAAGATGAGGAATAGATTCTCTAGACCGATACCATATGTCAAGAGCCGTGTACCTTCCTGATGGTGTGACCCTTTAATACAATTCCTCATGTTGTGGTGACCACCCCTCAGCCCTAAAATTATTTTCATTGCTACTTCATAACTGTAACTTTGCTACTGTTAAGAATCATAATGTAAATATCTGCTATTTCCAATGGTCGTAGGTCACCCCTGTGAGAGGGTCATTTGACCCCAAATGGGTCGCAACCCACTGTCTGGGAACCACACTAGTCTAGATTCCCAGAATACCCTCCATGAGCCATCAAAACCCTGTGCCATGTACAGCAAGTCTGACTCATTCCTTGCCCTCCTCACTCTGGCTGGTCTTTCAGGACTCTTCAGTATTTAGCTGAACTACCATCATTCTTGTCTTTCTCTCACGGCCTCTTGGTGTCTTCAAAACCACAACACACTACCTCACTGGCACAGGAACATTGTCTGACCTGAAGTATGTCTGTGGGTGCCCTTCAAAGGTTATAACTGAGTCCTCTCAGCCCCAGAACTCAGAACTGGATCTGGATACATGGTTAGGTAAAGGCATGAAACTGTTGCTTCTGTGGGACCCCTTGCTGGGCAGAAGAGGTTCGAGCTTACATGACCACAAAGCCTTCCAAAAAGGACAGAAAAGAAAGCTGTGGACACGTCCCTCCTCCAGCCACTGCCCAAGAATCAACATTCTTCCCCCAAACCAGGCCAAAGGCTTTGTGAGCAAATCCATTCACCTAGAAAATGAACACACGAATTAAATTCTTGAAATGGGTCTCTCATTTCCCAAGTGAACACGTTTGTCGTGAACCGTGCAGTGGCCTTCCTTCTCCTGCAGAAACACTTGACCCTAAGCTGCTGGAACCTGGGCAGTCTGCTTTGTCATGCTGAAATCTGGGAGTCCGTGTTTCCAAACCCTGATGAGGGGAGTTTTTGTTGGTTTTATCTTGTTTTGATGAAGCTTCGCTGGTGAAATGAGCTAAATGGAGCCGAGTTCAGGGTCCTTTCTTGGTCTGCATCTCAGATTGCCTTCCTTCACCTACTGTGCTTCACTTAAGAGACCTCGATGGCTGAGACTGTGACATGAGCCAGGGCTTCATGATTTGAGAAAAGTACAGAAGATGATCTCAGTTTATAAAAATTTTCATACACAGATATTTTCAAGATCCCATATGCCTGCTACCTGGCATGTTAGATGAGTCTGAAGTGCGATGGTCCTTCCTTAGCCATCTTTCTTATGAAACTTGCCCTTCCCGTGCTCCACGCTGAAACAGGCTCCAGTTCTCCAATGTGTAGATAGGCACAGTGCCTCAACTCCAGGCTTCTTGGCAGCCTCCATCCCCACAGAGTAATGAGAGAAAGGCACATGAGATGTACAAGCTGTCGAGCAAAACAGGTATTTCAGAGCCACTGTTGTGGATTCTCTTCAGCAATGAAACCGAGAGGCTTCAGCTCCAGGCACCTCCTGCCGCTCTTCTGGAAGACCTTCTATTTTGATGCCCCAACTTTATTCTAATGCTCTTACCATGAACCCCATTTGGCACTCAGGACACCTCCTCTGCTTAACTCCTCCTCTCCCTGTCAGTGGCCAAGAGCTCCTTATGGATCCCCAGCACCTGAGTCTACCTGTAGCTACCATAGAATAGTGCTAATAAGCATCTACTGAGAGTTATCTCCATCAGGATAAAAGGCCAGGCCATCTACCAGCTTCAGGATGGCCAGACCCTACCTTGAATTGGCTCTGGCTCTAGGTGAGCACTTAAGACACTGAAGTAGCAGGTGGCCTTCGTATCAACATTCTTTATACTGATAAGACATCTAATCCCAGGGTCCTGTCTGATAATTATCTCCATTATTTTGAAAACATCTTTTCTTGGCTGGATAGATGGCTTAGTAGTTAAGAATACTTCCTGCTCTTCCAGAAAGCCCAAGATCCATTCAGTTCCCAGCACCCATTTGGACAGCTCACAGCCTCCTATAACTTCAGGTTCAGGGCATCCAATGCCCTCTTCTCACCTATTTGGGCAACTCAGACATCACACACACACACACACACACACACACACACGAAATTATATTTATTTTTTTAAAAGAAAGAAAACATCTTGTCTTCCCAGAATCTGGCCCAAATGGGATAAGAATGCTTTTTCTTCTTGGCACTACTCAAATTAGAAGGCTCATATTTATAAAGAAACTTCCCCTTAAGGCAAAAATAACTTCCTACATGTAGCTGTTGACAGGCTATTTTTGGTACACTCATTCTCTTCCTTCCATACTCTTCTGCCTTCTCCAAGTACAGGGACTAAAAATGAAATTCAAATTCACAGCCTCCTGGTACCTATAGACATCCATAGAATGTAGTTCTGGCCAGTGTCATACAGACAAATGTTACTTGTGAGACTTCCCTTCCTGCTATAAGCATTTGACCATACACTAACTACTATTATAGGCATGTAATAGTAAGTTATGGCAGAAATTTATCCAATTTAACAGATATTTACCAACTATCTCCTGAATTAATCAGAACACATACTAAGCCTTCACAAAAAAGCTTCAAAAATACAAAGGCTTAAGCAGGATAGAGGCATATTTGCCTCTTATGTAGAAGTTGTTTTCCAGATAAAACCATTTTGGGGATGTAATACAGTATTAGGATGACAGCTCAGTGATGAGGGCCCAGGATCCTTCTACCTTGTTGCTCTGCTATCCTAAAAAAGTTTTCATCACTTATAGAGTTAGTGTTGCTCTCCTTCACCACAGTCCAAGAAAAGGAGGAAAAAGCAGGAATGGAAATGCTCCACTCCTTCCGTTTTACAGCATAGTGTGGAAGTTGAAAGCCACATCTGCTCATACTCTTTTGATGAGAGTTTCATATGACCATACTGACTGTGAGGAAGGCTTGGAAATGTGCCCACCTAAAGTCCTTATAATTAGAGAAGGCTGAGGAAGCGAAGATGGGAAAGAAAAAGGAAGAGAATGGGAAACATGAACAGAACGGTTAACTATTGATAACACCAACGAGAAGCACCCAGAGCTATCTCCGCCACACTTCTGCTGGGCACAGATGCTAGAGATGACTGAATCTCAGTTCCTGTCCCCATGAAGCTCAAAGACATTACAACAGACTGGAAAATGTCCATGTACTCTACTGAGGGCTATCGGTGCCAATCGGTGGCTACTGTATTCTCCATACACCATCAATTAGCAGCTGGTAACTAAACTGGAACTTGTGAAATAACCATGGCTATAGCACCACCATCTTTGTCCTGTCCCATCCAGAAACAGACAAGAGCTCAGGAAATGTGGAGTCCACTGCCGGGGAGGAAAGCTCTTCAAAGCCTGGGACAGCGGAAGTGGCTCTGCAGGAAGAAGAATGACATCAGCGGCCCTTTGTTAGCAGGACAAATAAGATGTTGGGAAGGCAGAAGCAATGCCACCTAGAAGATGGACTGACTGCAGGTCCAGCTGCTGCAGAGGCCTGGCTCAGACACCAGGCCTGGCACTGGGCCTCAGTATTCCGAAGACAAGGAGCACCTCACCTTAACTCATCCTGAGTGGTGTCATGGTTGCAGCTAAAGCGCCATTTCCTTCGAGCAGTTTCCCAGAGGAGATTAGCTCCAGGTTGCCATAGAGAACCACCATGTGGCCTGGCTGGCTGGCTTAGACTTTCATCCCCCTCAAGGTTATTCCTCTAAATCAGATGCTCTCCAAAGTCTCTCCCAGCAGTAAGATTTGGAGACTCTAAACTGAACAGGAAGTCAGACCCCACCTGGTAGCGAACGCCTTGATCAGATGAAGGAAGAAATGGTTTACTCAGTAAAACACCTGACAACTATTAAGCCCTGGATCAAGAGCCATTAACGTCATTTTTATTAGTCTCCTTTCGTTTCTCTATGTTCCTAGTCCATCTTGACGCACTTTGAAGGGGCTGATCACACAGCAACCCCGGTTGGAGCCAGTAATCTAACAAGACAAGAACAAACAAACCAGTAGGGCAGCTCACAAAGGTAAGAAGGACATACCCTAAAGTGAAAACTTACCTGGATCACAAATTCTCCAAGTGTCCTTGAGGCCAAAGGAAAGGGGAGGAAGGAAGGAGAGGGGACAAAGAGGAGAGATGAGAGAGGAGGGGGAGGAGAGGAGGGGAGGGGAGAGAGAGACTGACATGGCAACAAAAAATACCCCCACTTTAGTACAAAGGTCTAGGCACATACTGATGATAATGCATGTGCCCTGGATTCGATTCCAGCACAAAAAACCAAAGGAGACAACAAAACTGGCAGTACATCCAGGGGACTCAACCAAGCTACGTAAAAGAAAAGGGAAAGCCAAGAGTCTAGAGGGAGGTCCATACATAACAAAGAACTGGACCAACCATTGTCCCAACCTTTAATAGGTTCACTATAAACCCTCAAGAGGGCGGTGAAATGCTCCTTCCACACATCACCTAGAGAACTTGTTTAACGAAAGATGCTACCTACATTTTGGGATGTGTGGATCTCAAAGAGGTGACTGGGCAGTCGCCACTGTAATATTGCCATTACCTTACAACACATTTCTTGTTAATCAAAAGACCACCATTTTTTTCCTCTTTGTAAAAAAAAAGAGTGGAATTCCTTATCTTCCTGTTGCACTGGCAAGTGTGATCTAGGTGATGTATCATAAAGCTACTCTCTAGTCAGTCGGGTGTGGCGGTTCAGGTGTGTTATCCCAGCTGAGGGGTTGAGGCAGGAGGATCAGAATTTAAGGCTAGTCTAGGTTATAGAATTAGATATTGTCCAGAAAGGAAGGGAGGGAGGGAGGGAGGAAGGAAGGAAGGAAGGAAGGAAGGAAGGAAGGAAGGAAGGAAGGAAGGAAGGAAGGAAGGAAAGGCAGAAAAGTTGTGTTGGAGGGCACTGCTTACCCTTTCTTTCCCATTCCTTCTCCTACTAGCAACCTGTTTCTAGTTGGAGTGGAGAAAGGCCTACATATCATCTCCATTTTCAAAGGGTGAGAAGATGAATCCCAAAGGCTGAGCTTCAAAATTGCCCTGAGTCAGTGGCCAGTCTGGAAGGAAGAACTCCTCTGAACTCTGAACTCGGGGACACAATCAGAGCAAGGGCTGGCACTGGAGCTCCTGATGGCTTCTGGTCATGGGCTGCTTTCATTTTATCCCATGCCTGCAGGTGGCTGGCAGCATGGCTGACTCCTTTCTGGCTCCATGTGGACCCTTTTCTTTCATCTATTAATTAACTTGTGAACTTTTCGGATAGGGAGCAAAATCTTCAAAAGAGGCAGAGAGCCCTCCCCCCTGAGAGCGTCCCAGGATTAAAGTTCATCCGGCTGTGGAATGCTCAGGGGACTGACTGCATTACTGAGAAGCAGCTGCTGGAAGCCAGTGACATGTTAATATGAAAACGTGAAAACGAGCTTAGCTGGGAGCAGACCTCTCAGGCTCCCGCAAACCCATAGTGGGCTCAAACTGGGGGACCCTATGAGTCAGAGAGCCTCAAGGTGAGCCACCACAGTGACCTTAAGGGACAGCGGGGAAGAGAAGGCACCAGGCGGTGTACGCTGTGCCTCCTTCCCTTGCAAACATCCTACACTGATATCTTACATCATTAGCAGAATCAGAAAAATCAGGAGTCCAAATCAGTACGTCCATGGGTCTTATTCAGATTTTGTCCATTGGACATGGCTCATTTTCATGTGTCTACAGTTCTGGACAACTTTGTTACCCATGGATCTGTGTCACTGCCGTCACAACCAAGATGTAGAACTGCCCCATCCTCACAGCGGTCACAGAGATGCCTTATGCCACTCCCTGCACGCCTGTCCCCTAGTCCGAGGCCCCAGAAAATGTCAAACATCTAATTTTGTTATTTTGAAAATGTTTTATAAATGTAACCTGTTGAGATTTGTTTTTGTCCACTCTTCATTATCCTTTTAGGGTCTGTCAAACTGTTAGGTTTCGATGGTTCATTTCTGTCTCAGAGCTGAGCCGTTTCCCATAGTACGGATGTGTATGCTCAGTCATACATCCATTGAAGAACATGTGGGGTATGTCCCATATTTCAATACTGTGAACACTCTTGTACAGTCAGTCATATGTTTTCATTTCTGGGGACACATGTCTACAAGTGTAACTGCCGAGTTATATGTCAAATCTTCTTTTTCTTTTATGCCTTTTTTTTAAATTACATTTACTTATTTGAGAGAGAGTGCACGTGGGGAGGTCACAGGACAACTCATGGAAGCCATTTCTGTCCTTCTACCCATGTGGGATCGAACTTGGGTCATCGGGTTTGGCGGCAAGAACCTCCACTCATTGAACCAGATGACCAATACTTGCAAATCTTTTTTTTTTTTTTGGAGGAGATTTTTCTTTTTTTTTTCATTTTTCTTTATTAAGAAATTTTATACTCACTCCACATGCTATCCACAGACCCCCCTCCTCCTTCCTCCCACCCCCAGCCTTCTTTCCCAAGCCACCCCACATCCCCCAAATCGAGGTCTCCCATGGGGAGTCAGCAAAGCCCAGCACACTGAGCCTAGGCAAGTCCAAGCCCCTTCCCACTGCACCAAGGCTGTGCAAGGTGTCACACCACAGGCACCAGATTCCAGAAGCCTGCCCATAGACCAGGCACAGATCCTGATCCCCCTGCCTGGGTGCCCCCCAAACAGTTCGAGCCAAACAACCATCTTCCGTATCCAGAGGGCCTAGTCCAGTCCCATGGGGGCTCCACAGCCACCAGTCCACAGTTCATGGGCTTCCACTAGTGTGGCCGGTCATCTCTGCACGTCCTCCCATCATGATCTCTACGTCCCTCACCTGCAGTATCTCTTCTCTCTCTCATCAATTGGATTCCGGGAGCTCAGCCTGGTGCCTGGCCATGGATCTCTGTATCTGCCTGATGGAGGGTTTTCTAAAATTATGCATCTCACACCCTGCTCTGCCCTCTTAAATACAGTCAAATGGAGATAAGTTGATCCACTGGTACTTCTGTGGAGTCACCATTGGACCACTGAAGTCTGCAGTAGTCTTGGGCTCATTCCCACCCCACACCTGCTACGTTCATCATCCTCTAAGTCTACAGCGTGCTGCCCAGAAGACATGACAGTTAATACAGCTGACCTCAAATACAACTAATATAGGCTCTGGTTTGAACCTAATACAAAAACAGAATATAAAATATTTTGGTAAAATAGAAATTATGTTGATTCAAGTTCAAATAACACTATAAAATAAACTTCAATTATTTCTTTATACTTTAAATTTTTGGCTACCAGAGAATTTCAAATTATAGTAGTTTCCTTTCTCCTTCCTGTGGCTTCTATTATCCAGAATCAACCAAGGTCTGCAAACATTCAGTGAAATTTTCAGAAATAAGTAATTCCTAAGTTTTAAATGTGTGCCGTGTCAGCATCATCAGGAAGTTTCACAATTCCCCATTCTGTCCCACCTACATTGGGAATATTCTCTTTATCTAGTGTATCCACTGTGTTAGAGTCCCTAGCCACTCCCTAGCTACATGGCTGCGCACACACGGTCCATCAGTGAGGCGGAATGCTCAGTCATCCCAGGGCCTTCCGTCCTATGTAATACATGCGCAGCGTGATCAAGTAATCTATGCGCATGTGTGTGGCATAGTTATGTAAGCCCATATGCGCATGCTCAGGGGAGACCCATAAAAGCAGATTCCACCCATTTCCCCGCCCCTTCCTCCACACTGTTGGCTTCTAGTAGGCCTATTGCACACCCCCTCTTTACTCTCCCCTAATAAAAACTCTTATAGTGGGTTTCATTATACCTCGTGGTTTCTCTCACATGGTAAATAGTCCTGGAAATAAACAACACACTGAACACCCTGCTCTGCTGTTAGTCTCATGCCCGTCTATGTTAATGCAGCATTGCTATCACAGTGGCTGTGTTCAAACAACCCTGACGTGATAATGTCATGCTATGTCACACCACCATTTCCCTTCTTACTCACTTTCCTGCCGTTCATCAAAGGCTGAATCCTCTCACATCTCACTAATGGAGAGCAAAGTCCAAAAAGATGTTCTGAGGGCTGGTGAGATGCTTCAGTGGATAAAGGTGCCTGCTGCCATCCTGACAACCTCAGTTCAACTCCTGGACCCATATGGTAGAAAAGAGAACAACTCCGATAAGTTGTACACACGCACACTCACATGCAGGCATGCACACAGAAATAAAATAGGTCTTTTTTTTTTTTAAGATCCTATTAGATACTAAGGACATTATACTTACTTTGCTCATTCCCCATCTGAAAAATAAAAGGAGGGAAAAAAAAACCAGTAAAATATACATTTTATAAATGGAGGCGGGGAGCATACATCTAAGATCAAAAAGGATTGAGTAACACTTTTTTCCAGGCAGTTCTGGGATTCAAGGATGGAGCAGCTGCCATGCTACAGGCTAGAATGACAAAAATCCAGACTATCCAGCTTCAAGGTCTAGGCTGCTCACACAAGAGCAGGTGAGTGAACCACGCCTCCTATCTGACCCAGTGTGTCCGTCTCTAGCAAACCCCGGGTGATACAGAACGAAAGGACCTGCTCACACTGAAGAAACAAAGCCCTGCACTAACACCCTAGACAATGAAGTCCAGTCAATGTCCTCAGAAACTTCATTCCCTGCAGTGAGAGTCACCAAGACCATCATGGCCATGTCTGCCTTCCCAGCTCCTGGTCCTCAGTCACTTCAGATTTGGGGTGAACTAATGCTTCCGAGGCCAAGAAAGACTTCTGGGCATCACATTCATAAAAGCCTCTTCCATGCCAGGCAAAAGAGGAAAAAGTCCCAAGTCCCTTGGAGCTCACTCCCCATGACAGCACATGCCAGAATTGTAATAAGGTCATAAGCAAGTAATGGCCTCATAATTCACAGAGCACAGACATCTGAAAGGAGGTGGCACTGTCATAGACTATCTCTTCACATCTTTAACACTGAGAGACTCATGCTTGTAAGTCAACCCCTCTTATCTGTCTCTACAGTGTCCCCCTGCCTTTCGGCCTGGCTGCCTGCCCATCTCCTGGGCCAAGGAAAGGAAAATATTCACAATCCTGTCTTCATTACAAGGGGAAATGTTGGCCTCTGCTTTTAATTAACCATTTGATACTGATTTTCTTCTTTGACCATAAAAGATATCCAACTGCATACTTTCTAAATGAGCCATACAGATCTAATAAACAATGTCTTTCCAGTCAAAAGGCAGCTCCCACTGCCTCTCTTGTCTGCCATAAAAATTTGAGCCTCCCAATATCCATTGATTGGACAAATATTTAGTGAATGCCTCTTTTTCTCCAGAGGCTCAACATGCTGAGCACTGAGATTATAAAGGCAAATTAAATCCCAACCCTTCCTTGCCCTATATGAAAAAGGGGGGGGAAAGGAATCCCAGAAGAGAGACTGGCTATTGAAAAACACAAAAACAGAAACAAAGAACAGATGAAAGAGTGAGTGGTCGGTTGGTTTTGTTGTTGTCCCGTCCCCCCCCCCCCAATGCAAAACCATAACCCATTTCTAACTTGAAGAAACAAAGATATAAACACATGCGGAAACAGCAAAGCTGTCTCATATTCCTGAAACCTCCCATGGCAGTAACCAAAGCCACACACTGTACACCAGACACTCTCTACTGGGCACCCAGAAACCCTTCTAATGCCTTTAGGAACAAGGCAGTGAAGCATTCAAAGCAACCACTACAGGCCAGCAAGATGGCTCCGTTGGTAAATGCACTAGCCATGACGCCTGGCAGCCTGAGCTCATTTCTAGGACCTACAGAGGAGAAGGAGATGCCCTTTGACCTCCACGCTCATGATATGGCAGGTGCACGTACAGGCACAGGCACATGACAAATAAATAAGTATAAAAATAAAAAAGGAAATGAGCTAGGCACATGTGGTGGCACACAACTTTAACCCCAGAACTTGGAGGCAGAGGCAGGTGGATGTCTGTGAGTTCAAGGTCAACCTGATCTACACTGCAAGTTCCAGGCCAGCCCATGCTACATAGTGAGACTGTCTCCAGAAAATAAACTACAACCAGTAGTCTAGAAGAGTTTTAAACCCTAGTGAGAGAAGCCCATGTAGACTATGACTAGATCACGGAGATCCTCGTCTCCACTATTGTGAATGTGGAGCCCTGTCATAGTTCGGCTCTTGAATGTCTCTAAAATACCAGGGTTAAATGTTTGGTCCTGGGGTGACCCTGCTGGGAGGCTGAAGAACTTTTAGAAAGCAAGGCATAAAGGGACCTACCTAGTTCACTGAAGGTGTGCCCTCAAAGGGGACTGTGAGGTGCTGGCCCCTTCCCAGCTCTCTTAGCTTTGGGGCCATGAAATGAGCTCTCCTGCCACACCCTCCACCAGGATGTGCTGCTGTGCCCAGAGCAGCATGGCCAACCTAGCAGATGAGAACCTCTACAGCTATGACCCAAACTAAACCTTTTCTCTTTAGAAGGTCATTGTCTCAAGTCTCTTCCTCGTAGTGATAGAGAGCTGACTAACAGGAAGGGAAGTTATGGGACGGAAGCTGTATACAGATCAACTTTGTAATGAGAGAAGCCACTGGTAATTTAACATCATGTACCAGTCACCATTACTCCAGGGACTTTCCATGTTTTAGCTCTAATTTTCCTAGCAGTCTTTGCTGGGAGACTAAAATATGCACCTCAAAACATACATCTCTGGCATACTGGGAGAACTTTCAGGCACAGAAATGGCTCTGAAAGCTGTCCTTTTGTTAGAGAGGCCTGCACTTGCCTGTGTTAGTCAAGAAGAGTGAGGTACCCAAAGGCTTGCCCAGATGCTACTCAGCTGCCTAAAGATGCAAGGATGCTCATTCACATCACGGGAGGACAAAGCTGGTGTCTGACCCCGAATCTAGGCAGAGACTGTTCTGAGTGATGACAGGCTCTTCTGAGACATGACCTCAAAGTCCATCTGCATCAACACCATCCCCCACTCCCACTGTCTCTCCCCTCACTTCTCCCGTGCATTGTCCCTACCTTCAAGAAGCGCTGACCCACAAACTCTAGTGGCCTGGCTCTTAATTACTTTCTCACTCCAGTGTATATAAACATTGGAAACACACATGTGTTGTCTCCTGTGCATCATCTATTGTTGGTTTACCCCAGAGATTTGGCTAGAAAACCTGAAGATGCCAAATCTCAAACTCCTCCCTGCTTTCCAAGGGGCTGTGGTTGTCCCTTCCTAGAGATGGGACAAGTGAGGCTCGGAAACACCAAGTTCCCATGTCTAAGGCAAACGTTCTCGGCGGTGGAGCTGGGAGAGGCTGAGAAGTTCCTGCGAGGCCCCTGGAGACTCAGGGTGAGGGCGGTAATGACACCAGAACTAGGAAGGCTTTTGACACCCCTTTTGTGAAGACCTGTGGCTGCTTTCTTAAAGTTATTTGCTGGTGGCTCGTTGTGGGGCAGCAAGAAAATAAATCACAGTGTGTTAAGGACCTACTATGTACTGGATGCAAAGAAGAAATAGAAAGGTCAATGATGACCAACTGATGGATCAGAAAATGACTTGCTCTCCTTCTCTCCATGGTGTACAGTGGCTAGTTACATCCAGCCTGGCTTAAACCTGTGAGCAATAAGCACTAAGACACCCTACAAGGGGCCAGGCTGGATATCCTCTTCCCTGGAAAACTGCAATCCCCACAGATGGCGAACTGCTCCTGGTCCTGATTCTGGATAACTCTTGCTCCATTAGTTTTACTCTTGTAAAAGTGAGGGCCCTGTGTTCAAAATAGTAGTAGGAATTCCAAGATAGCAACAGTAGACCATTAAACCAACAGCCGGCCTAAAACGAGGATCCAGTACCACCGCACATCCTTAAAGGTGACCCTGGTTTTAGGCCAAGTTCTTACTTCTCTGGTGGGAAATGGCTCTCCCTTTCTTATTTTCTAAGGACCAGGAGACCCAGTACCAAGAAGACAGCAGATAAGGGTCAGCAGGGTATGTTTTGATCCTGAAGACCCTCTGCACTGGCCCACTGAGCCTGGCAAGTGTTGGCACTCTGCAGTCTAAGTGTTGGGACAGGATTCAAAGCCTCCTCACTCTTGCCACTAGGAAGCCCCAAAGGGCTTCTGTGGCTTGGAACTATATTTTCAGTCTTGAGAGTTCAAGAGAGCTCACTCCATAAAATGCCTCACCTCAGAACCGAGAACACAGCAGGCCCACAGTTGCTCCAGACCCACAGGCATATCCACCACTGAGCCACAAGCTTTCCAGGTCGTCGACAGGACTTTCCTTTTAAAGGGTCAAAAACCAGACAGTATGAAAAGGCAGCCTGCTTAGCCTCCTGCCCCGTTCCACTGGGAAGCCAGCAGATTCAACATAAGGTTTCTAATGCGGATCTCATGACTAGGACTCTAAAATACAGACAATTAATAAGAGGAAAAGCTCATCTCCCCGCTTCCTGAAGGAATCCAGTGTAGTTCAGAGAAGCCAGAAAGCCCTCTCAGCTGATAGCCACAAAATGCTAGTTGCTATTACTACAACATACTGTTTCCTCTGCCTCTCCTTGCTCCCTGCTCCCTAACCACAGCAAAATAATCTAGAGCAGTTATAGATGAGGAAGTTCAGTCAGGTCTAGGAGTGAGTCCATCACGAGGGATTAGGTTTGGAAAGAAGTGCTTCCAAGCCTTGACAGCTGTCCCTTAGCTACCCAGCTTCCCCACAGGGCTTGGCCAACAGGATACAGCCAGCCACACCACTGAGAGAAGGAAGCTGGCTGAGTGCCAGAGGCCAGAAGGCCAGTTCCCGAGAGATTCACTATTTAGTCTAGGCTGACCTTGAACCTGTGGACCTTCCTACCTCTGTCTCCACAGTATTGGTGTGGTGGGCTAGTACCACTGCTTCCTGCCTGCATGTGGATGGTCTCCAGTGTTCTCTAAGAATCATCTTCTTCCATCCAGAGGTAGTAAGGCACAGATGGTCAGCATCCTGATTTGTGTGGGCTGGGAAGTACGGGTTGTGGTTTTCTCAAAGCCACAGGTAGCTGGATGGGCTCAGCGGGTACCAGAGTCAGGACTCTGACTTCAGCCAGACTCGCTCACTCTGGGGCCCCTTTGGGCCCTGGAAGGCGATGAGAGGGATGAAGCCTTTCTTGAGAGTGGATGGGTTCCTCTTCCTCCTCTGGTTTCAGAGCACCCAGCACTACCCTTGCCTGATGGCAGTTGTACAGGTCTCCCTAACCCTAGGTGCATGAAACAGAGACCAGATTCGTGTATGGAGGCTGCCTTCACGGGAGATGGACCAGACAGGACCCTGGCAGATCCTGTCCAGTCCTGGGGAGAATAGCAGCCTGGCCAAGATGCACCTTACCTTGGGAGGTGCTATCACATGGACACAAAGTGCACTCAGGATGGCACTGTCCTCAGATACAGTGTCAACTGAACAACCATGCATGCTACTCATTAGCTACTGAGGCATCTGCCACCTCCGAGGACTTTTTGAAGGTTCCAAGAGACATCACATTTAACCATGAACCCTGAGCATCTCCCAATGGCATTCCTGGGGTGCAGGAAGTGCTAGACTTCCATCCGTGAACTACTGGATCCTCGGGTTCCTGTCTGGTTTACCAGCGCATCCCCAGTACCTAGCTCTGTACGCGGCATCTAGATGTGGAATGGGTCTTTGGTACCCTGCAAAAGATGCTGAGATTTTAAAGGGCAGTAGTGGGGGCGGGGGGACTTCACATCCCTGGACACCTGCCATGAACACAACGTGAAATTAGAGAACGCTCCCATGGGGGACGTGGGCTTGAGAAGGGGTGGGATTCTAGAACCTCCAAGGAGTTCCTTAGAATTGCAAGAATCCTGGGTACCAGCTTGCCTCCTCGGGTCTGTCTTTCGTGAAGATGCTTCCAGCTCAGCTGGACATTGTGCTGAGTTCAGCCACAGAGACATGAGTAGAAGATACAGCTCCAGGAAAACAGGGGAAGCTTTGTCAAGTCTCAAGCGTATTTTTTTCTCATCATCTCTTTTCCAGAAGTAAGGGCTGATAACTGACGTAAACGTATCACTAGTAGCTAACTGACGCTTGCGTGGTGACATGCAGTCCGCCATGCCTTTGCCTGGGTTTTTATAGACTAGGCTGTTTTAAAACTCAGGAAACAGAGGCCCTGCACATCTGCCCAGGATTACGCTGCAGATGAGTGGCAGGGCCCGACCTAAGCAGAGCTTTTTCTCTTTTTATCTGTGCGGGGTTGCCTCACCGGCTGTTCCCTCTGCCCATGTGCCTGGTTTTTTCCTCATCTGGAAAACGGATATAATAAACTGTATTATATCCCTACCTAACTGTATTGCCTAATTTTACTTTATGTGTCTGTGTATTTTTCGTATATATATGTCTGTGCACCACATGCATGTTTGATGCCCACAGAGCCCAGGAGAAGGCATGAGATCTCCTGACATTGGAGTTATAGACAGTTGGGAACTACTATGTAGGTGCTGGGAATTGAACCCAGATCCTTTGGAAGAGCAGTCAGGGCTCTTAACCCCTGAGCCATCTCTTCACCCTAACAGTACTGTTGTGAAGACTGACGCAGAAATATCACCAGGCACCCAATAGACACTTATATACATGTCACCACTGCCTGCAGGAGCAATTGATGCTGTACTGTGAACCCTGAGAACACACTCCACTTCACGGCCTGACGTTGAGCTCATCCTCTGTCTCATCCAGTCCTCTATTTGAGTCCCTCTAGCTAGAAGCCTTCCTGACCACACAACGTGATGACAACATTTCCACCGCCATCACTTACCAGTCAGGAGCCCTTTGCCCAGCTACATTTTCCTTGGCACTTGACAAAGAGCACATATTTGTTTTTTGACACACACACCCACGAGGCATCTTCGCTTTGCCACAGCCATTCTCTCAGTCTGGGAGATTCGGTGCCCCAGCCTGTGGAACAATGCCCGTCATATCAATGTGTGATGAGTGACTAGAGGAGGGCCAGGGGAGGCCACGAAACAAACACGAAAGGCTGCCTGCTTGTTGACCTCCCACCTCAAATAAGCCTTTCAAGATCAATTCCCCATTACCCGCCAGGGGCCATGGTACAGTTCTCTCCAAAGAAATAGAGAAACTGAGACAACCTCACCCCCAAGACCACCAGGAAGAACTTATTGGCTCTATGGAAACACAGCAGGTAGGGCTAAGCACAGAACCCCTACTCCCTGCATCCAACAGCCACATCTGGGGCCTCATCTCCGACTTGGTGTGGGCCTGGTGGCTTGCAGAGCTTGACCCTGGAAATTATTATGTTCATCAAAAACCAAACAGAACTGACAGCGGATTTTGCGAACTTATTTACAAAATAAGTTCATAGATTTCTACTAATATTAACACTTAGTGCCTGAGGAACTGTGGTGTGAGCATCTCTAAGACACACTTCCTGCAGCAGAGCCTACCTTAACAAGGTTCTTCTGGTCTTCCTTCCTCCGCTACATTCCCTCCATACTCCCCACAACTGATACCCTTGCTCTGTTGCATCCCAGCATCTCTGTCATACTCCTTACAGGGCCAGACTTAGAGATGCTGGCAGAAGGTCTTGTGGCCCCAGCCACCTTAATGTACCTGCTGAGAACCCCACAGTGGGACAGGAAGTCCAACAGCAGCCCAATGAGGACCCGATCAAAGCTTGGCCAAGCCCCCTTTCTCTCTCCTGCAGGAATAAAGATGTCCCTGCCTGGCACAGATGAATCTAGAAAGTCAATGATCTCTTTCTGGGTACATTAGCACACACACACACACACACACACACACACACACACACACACACACATACACACGGCTTGCATGTTCAACTCTTAGATAATTTCCTCTCCTTCGAAAGGTAAAGAGAGAGAAATTGCTCCTCGGGGGAGATTTTCCTAGCAAAGGGAATGTCCTCATTTTTGTGTTTGTTTGGTTTGGTTTGGTTTTTCCTTTTTGGTCTTTTTTTTTTTTTTTCTGTTTCTGTGATACAATATCTGGACAAAAGCAACAAAGAGGAAGAATGGTTTATTCTGACTCCTAATTCAAAGATAAAGTCCATGATGACAGGCAAAATAGAGAAGGAGTGTTTCTCGAATTTCTAAAGGTCTTTAAAAAAAAAAATCTGCAGCCAGATATTGGGGTAAATGCTGACAGATCAGAGAGACAAAGGAACAAGCCACAGCCACCTCTTACCTCTAGGACTCCAAGATTGGCCCCTGCGTGCCCCCCCACACTGGCCCTTCTCCTCTTCTAACATGATGCTGTAACACAAGGCCTTTTCAGTCAGAAGTCACCTGGCCTTGGGTGTCCAGCTTCCAGAACTGGATGCTGAAGAAACTGTTTCCTAACTTACCTCATCTCCGGTGTTCTGTCACAGCCACAGGAAACAGCTGAAGATATTCTTAAGCGCCACCTCCACAAAGCCTCCTGAGAATTCTCTCTCCTTTGTCCACAAAACTTACTTCCCACACCTCTTCTTTTTTGTTTTTTGGTTTGGTTTGGTTTGGTTTGGGGTTTTTGTTTATTTGTTTGTTTTTGTGGCACTTATGTACATCGATGTGGCATACTCTCAACATGGACCTAGCAATCTCCCCTTGAGTAAAATGGACTGATGGTTCATGGATGTAAGACCAAGTCCTTGACACAAAGAAGTGGTAGACTAAAAAGCAGTTGGAAAAGGTCCTGGGGAAGTTCTTTGCACCCCTGAATTTCAGGTTCCTTTGGGAATGTAGGCACGGCCTCCTTCTATAAATAGCATCTCTGAGGGGTGGGATTCTTGGTGACTCTGCTTTGATTGCACGCCACTGCATTGGATTTTTAATCGCTTTATATTTCCTCATTGGAAAAAACAGTAAACACTCCGAGGTTAAAGAATAACAATAACACATTATTCGGGGTGAGGACTGGTGAGGTAAGGCTTCTACAAAGCAGGACACAGCAACATTCTGAGAATCACTCTCTCCTTCTCAGGCCAGAGACCTGGGAAGAAAAGAAACTGGAGCACAACATGGCCCTTGCTGCCCCTCAGCAAGGCCTGTTAGATAGTCAGGTCTTTCCTACACATTGCCAGCTTTCTCTGGGCACTGATGTACCCAAGAGCATCTCTCAGCTTTCCCATCCAAGAAAGCTTGTCCCTAAATCCTGAGTAAATCTGTGATTCCCCCTCATAGTCGGGCTTAGGTAGTTGGGAGTTAGCCTGCAAACCCATCACAATGAAACCAGAACAGTTCCCCTCACAGAGTAAGAGGCAGGGATAAGGTTAGTGCAATCATTCCAGAAAAGCCAAACATCAGATTCCACTATGAAACCTGAAATTCAGGCCCAGAAAGATGGTTTGTGGGTAAAGATGCCTACCACTGGCTGGGCAGTAGTAGGGCATGCCTTTAATCCCAGCACTCAGAAGGCAGAGGCAGGCGGATCTCTGTGAGTTCAAGGCCAGCCTGGTCTACAAAGTGAGTTCCAGAACAGGCTCCAAAGCTACACAGAGAAACCCTGTCTCAAAAAACAAAACAAAAAACAAACCAACAAACAAAAAGATGTCTACCACTAAGCCTAACAACTGGAGTTCAATCCCCAGAACCCACATAGTGGAAAGAGAAATGACTCCCCCTGCTTGCCTTTTGACATTCACGCCCATGAGGTCCATAGCTCCACACCAAATAAACAAAATGTAACGTCTTCTTGAAAATAAAGTACAAAATTCTTTGCAACGCGTAAAGCCCACAGCAGATACTCAATAAACAAGAGTGACTAGTACTGGGAAAAGTCACATCTGGCCGTTGAGTCACTTGTGAGCGAGAGGGACTCACTTGTGCTGGTGTGGAAGCCAAGGAGGCAGGGAAGGACAGAGGAGAGGACAGAAGACAAGCAGGTGGGATGGTGCTGACCATGGACACACTGAAGACTGAAAGGCAAGCAAGAGTTCAGTGCGAGCCGGGCGGTGGTGGTGCATGCCTTTAATCCCAGCACTTGGGAGACAGAGCCAGGCGGATCTCTGTGAGTTCGAGGCCAGCCTGGTCTACAGAGCGAGATCCAGGACAGAAGCCACAGGAGCTGAGAGCTGGGCACACTCTGGGGTGGAGATTCTGAAAGGTTGCAAGACCAGGAAGAGGCCCTGAACAAAGGCCGAGCTTTGTCTTCCGAGACCATTTTGGCTGAGTCAATCTTGCTTCCTTAACAGAAAAAAAAAACAAAAACAAAAACAAAAACCCAGCAAACTTCCCATGTGGGAAGATATTGCCATATATTTCCCCAGCATTCACTTTAGTTGTTAAATAAATATTTAACCAAGCGGAAGCAGAGGCGACCTGGCAGTTTACACAGGAGGTATCACTCGGCAGGTGAGGGAAAGGTACCCTCCTCCTCTCACAACCCCACACCAATGCCCTGGCTTAAACAGACAGATCGATGGTCGGTTGTGCTAGTTCTGAGAGCCAGGGGAAGTCACTCCTACACACACGCCACATTAGCTAAAGACCTCTTTAAACAGGAATCCTTAGACAAAGATGCAGGGGAGCTCTTTGTAAACATTTTGACTGACTTACCTACCTACAGCTTTAACACCAACACAGCCGTGAGATCTAGTGGACTGGCCCTTAAGAACTCAGTCTGCAGCCCGCATAAGGAGGAATGCTTTCTAACCTGTGTCCGGCACTTTCTTCCAGGGAGGGAAACTAGTGTTCATTCCTGGACCTTCCCACTCCTTTTCTCTCTCCTTCTTGCAGGACCATGGGGCGCCTATCCTGGATGGGGGCCTAGATCTAAGTGTGGGTAGAATAAACTGAGCATGCTCAGTTCCTCTCTTACTTCCTTGGTGGGATACTTGATGGGATACTATGTATCTAATATACACCTAAAGATCCCAGCCGCCAGTCCTGCCGAGTGAGGCTTATCTGGCCACAGGAAGTTCTTCATTCCTTGACTCAGCGATACCAGATGGGGGTGAGCAGAGCCCTGTGCTCTGACTGAAGAAGAGGCCATCACTACCATGAATGTCACCAAGCCTGCTGCTGCTGCTGGGTATCAGCCACCTACGAGCTGATGTTCAGCAGGCAAGTTCTCATACAGCAGTCCTCTGAGCTGTAAGCACCGCTTAAGCACTCACTTCTCAGCACTGGTAGCCAGGACTTATCATCACACCTCAGGTTCTAATGGGATGAAGGAAAATCACCCCTCCCTCCAGGGAATGGAAACCTTATTAAAAAAAAAAAAAAAAAAAAAAAAACAACTATGCAACAATCGCCTGGAGTGAAATCCAAGAGGTGAGGCTATCATCGCTCATGTGGAATAAAACGTACAGCAAACTGTTTTCATATCCTCGTCTCTAATCCCATCCGGGAAGAGTGTCGAATTCCCATGAAGAACAGATAAGAGCCTTTCAAGAATGTCTTGGATTTGAGGCAACAGGGTCCATTTTTATCTCACATCCTTGTCCTTGAGAAATACAAATTTAATTAGAACGTAAGACTTGTAGATACTAAGAGTCTCCCTTGGAGTTGACTAGATCACACAAGTGAGCCTTAGTTAGGACTCATTTTGTCTAGGTTAACTCAGACCTGTGAAAATCTCAGGGAGTATTGCTCTGTACTTGAGGTTGTGACTGCAAATTACACACTGACCATAGACCATCACCCATATCCTAAGGCCCAGAGCTCGCCAGACCCCCAAGATGGACTCAACCCAGTATGCCTCTCATTTGCAGGTGAGAACAAAATCTTACAGAGGTCACAGAGCTGCTCATCTTGTGGGAAAAGCCAAGCTCTATACCAAGACCCATGGAATACCAAATGAAGGCCTGCTTTCCGAACTGATCTAACAGCTGCGGTCACCAGCCCCTCAGGAAAGTCCTGGCCTTGAAGTAACTTTTCTCAGTCTATTTGTTCAGGAACTTTCTCAGGTTAAAGGAATGCTAGTCCCAAACCACACCTACAAATACTTCCAGACTGTTTCTTAAACTGGTGGCTGATTTGAGGATTGTGTCAATGGGGCAAGTGAGAACCAGGCAAATTTGCTTGCTGGGTCAGCAACCAGCAAAACCTGTCACGTACCAGAGGCATAAATTGTGAACACAAGTAATCCTTCAAAGCAAAACATCCATGAGACTTATGAAGAAGGTCTATATTTCAGACAGACCCTGCCACCTACAGAGTGACCTTGGGTAAACTGCCAACCTTATTTGCCTGACTTAAAAACAGAGGGCCAAGGAAAGAAAAGAAATCCATTTCATTTGATTAGTTGGAAAATTAAAGTTAATATTGCGCATGAAGTAATTCCTTAAGCCGAAAGAAATGCCCTATACACATGGAGAGATTTGATTATAATTATTTGCGCTCAGCTACTTGGCTAGGAGTTTGTGTAGAGTTTTAATCACCAAGTGGGGTTTGGGGGATGGCGAAAGCAGAGCTAGAGTTGTATAGTGGCATCAGGATTAAGGCCAAAGCCAGAGCTTCCAGATACCAGGTTCAAATCCTGACTTTCCCTCTTGATTGTCTACAGGCACACAAGACACTCTGTGCCTCAGTTTCCTTATGTAGAAAATAGCAATCCTATGTAAAATAACAATTCGATTCAATAGAGTGACAAATTATTGCTTCTTTCATAGGGTTCCCTGGAAACCATATAAGTTAAAATACTAAAAGGACCCAGAGGTCTGGGGTGCAGCTCAGCAGGAGAGCTGATAACAAGCTCAAGGCCCCTGAGTTCAATCCCTAACAACAAAACAAACACACACAAATGCATGCAACCCAGCATTCTAGGTGCGCAGACTCCTACAACCGCCAGGATTTTCATCAAGCAGGCAAAATGGGATTAATACTTCGAGGTCTGTACTACAAAACCAAGCGGCTGCCGCAGAGAGAAAGAGGCACGGTCACGGGTGAGCTTCCTGTCAGAGGCATCCCTAAGTCTCTGGGGCACTTGTGGGAGAAGGAAGTAAACAGTCAGGCTCCAGGAGAATCCTGTTTCTTTCCTCCCATTCTGCTTCTAGGTGCCAGGTACCACTCAAAGCTTCTCTTTGCTCACCATCACCTAGGGGCCCGCTTCACTCCACAGTGAATTCCCATCTAAGGACCCTGAATGAGTCCTGCAGAGCAGAGCAGCTAGTTAGGGCTGGAGGGGAAAACGTCCGAGAAACTGTCTTGATGTCTGTCTGTCCTTCCATGTAGGGACAGCACAGCTACTTTCAACCTCCAGGTGAGATCATTAAGGGATATCGTGGGTCAAGAGCACAAGGGTGTTGGAAGCAGACAAAATCCTGCCCAGCCTCCTGCTGGTCAAACATGCACGTGATATCTATGTGGTACGGGGCTACGCATTTTCCCTGATTAGTTCAGAGGGCTCCCAATCCGCCTGAGAAGGAGGCCGTGTCCTCTTTGCCCTTCACCCTCCAACCTCCTGACAATTCACGTTTTCTACCCCTGTGCCTCCATGACACTTCCCCACAGCCTTTAGAATTCTCCTGTGAGACAGATGGCTGGCGTCTGGAGACAATGGGTCTGTGCGTTGGTACAACTCCCCACACCTCGAGGACATGGAAACAGGGTACCTGTGACAATCAAAACATCTGAGTTCAAAGCCCAGATCCCCATTTTATCATCCCATGAGTTCGGCTGCAACACCAACCTCTCAGGGTCTGAGTTTCCTCTATCTGTGAAGAGACTTGAAAGGTCCATCCTCTAATGCCACTGAAACACAGAAGTCTAGTTGTGTGGTGATACGGGACATACAGCGGGTGCTCAAAATGCTTAGGGCTCTTCTCCTCCCGCTCTCTGAGGCAAGGATAATGTTTTACTTCTCTGACACTGCACCTCACGTATAATAAACATATAATAAATATAAATTGAAATAGACTGGACAATAAGCTTTCCTGTTGAAAAGCAAAAACCTAACTCCACCTTGTCTTCAGAACTTCCTTATCGCCCCTCCCCCTCCCGGTACCTCATTACTCTTCTTTCTTCCGGCAACATGGATATCCTTTTGGTACTCTGAATCTTTGAATGGCCACCAGAGCCGAATGCCAGAGGGGTTGCTCCTCTCCAAAGAGCTGAAGGTTCCGTGGGGAGGGGGAGCCTTTGTTCTAAAAGCACTGTGGAGTCTCCTCCTGTGGGAGGCCTACAGTGACCTAAGACCCACTCAGATCCAGAGTGTCCACATGTTCCCTGTAAAACCAAGCACTTCTGGACCCTCCAGGAGACCCCTAGAGTGATGCTCTAGGAGTCTCGGCTGTGTTTCCTGCAGAACAGTTGTTGACTGGGAGCCCAACTTTCCACTTCCTCCAGGAAGCCCAGGATCCCGATGGCAGCTAGCAGTTTTCCGCTTCCAGGTCATGGTGTCTTTGGGTGCTTTCTATCCAAGTATTCTTTCATTCTCACAAACCACCTGCAGGCTGGACACTAATTTAACCGCCGTTTTACAGACAAGGAAACTGTGAGAAGACAAGAAACTGGTTAGGGTTTCACTCTGAAATGTCCCCCAAAGGCTCATGTTTTGAACGGTCAGTCCCTAGTTGTGGCATTGTTTAGGGGGTGGAGCCTGGCTGCTGGGAGCATGTTACCAGGGATGGCTTTAGAAGGTCCTGACCTGCTGTGATTCCTGCTCTGTATCCTCTCCATGTCATGCCCCTACCACCATGGACAGAGCTGGCGGACCCACCTCCTCCTCCACGACAGGCTGACATCCCTCTGACATTGGAAATCAAAACAGCCCTTTCCTTCCATAAACTGTCTCTTTAAGGCGTTTGGTCACAACACCACAAATATGGCTAACATATAACCAAGTAATCTCGGTCTATCTCCATCATGCCAGGTCACCTCTCTAAACGGCTATCAAAGAAGGGCCACTCTACGCACATTCTTGAAAAAACAAACAGCCTAGGCTGATTGATCTTTGAGGCTCCTTTTTTTTTTTTTTTTTAATAAGAAAAAAAAACCAACTTTGGGTCCATGGAAAAGTGGGGGAGGACAAACATTATGGGGTTTGGCTTATCAGTGTTTAATAACAGTTTCTGGATCAAAACTCTGTAGAACCTTATTTATGGACAGACAGTTACTGTGAAGCAGGGCCTTTTTATACAACCTTTTCATCTGAGGATGTTGTAGCCTTCTGCTGCGTTTCTGTTAGTGAGAGATGGGGTGTGAAATTTACTGGGTCTGCCAAGATTATCCCATTAAATTATCTGCTCTCTTCCAATGTAGTTCACTCAAGAGCAACAGCTTGAGCCGTGGGACCCATGGATGTCCAAGCTGGGTGTTCTGGGGGTGGTGTCGGGGCAAGGAAAGGGGTCAGGTGGTGGGACATCCTGATGACATCAGATCCATCGCGATTCATTGCCTTACCAAAATAAAGTGGATGCCACAATTATCCCGTTCCTAAACAAACTGAAAACCCCAACCAAGCTCACTGCAACAAAGAGCAAGCCTTTTCCCTGCTGTTTATTTTTATTTTGTATTCGTTAGCTTTTGAGATATTCCTGGCATGCAAGTCAGGCTCCATGTAACAAGCAGCTGCATTTAGTTAAAGGGTTTCGAAGCAGTCCCCTCACCCTTCCCCCTCCAATCGTAGAACTTTCTCGGAGTCCTAGAAGACTGTTCCTTTCTCCTCCTGCACGTCCAGAGACCCATCTCTCCTGCGATAACCCAGGGATTCCGTGAAGCCAGGCCCAGAACCTCCTGTTTGAGAAAGAGCCTGGAAGAGTCAAGGTGTTGTTTTGTTTTGTTTTGTTTTTTCCAGCTACAGCTGGACCTGCCTGGATCATCAGCTCCTCACTGAGACCCTGAGCTGGCAGTTAGATCCCCTTCTGGATAGCACTCTGATAAATCAACTGTCCTCTGCTTCCACCCCTGGTAATGCACTGAAATGTGAATGCACACATACTCCATCAAAAGACGTCTCATCGACAGCCGGGAGGAACTGCCAGACACACTTCTCACACTGCAGCAAAGTGGCACTACTGCACCCCGAAAATGCAATTCTTCTAGACCAAGAGGCCCTGACCATCCCCAGTGCTTTCAGGCTAACACCAAGACTGGTGGGGGCAGTGCTGCGCCGCAGGAAAGATGGGATTGACTAGCTCCCATCCTTCCTTACACCCTCTAGGTGATGGCAAAGAAAACATCTTTGCACTGCCCTTAAAAACCACCTCTGCCCCAGGCATTAAAAGAAGGCAAGTGTAAGAACTAAACCAGGAGGGACTATGTAGGACACAGGTCAGTTGTGATAACAACACCAACTCTCAGGGCTTACAGGCCCAGCAAAGCTACCCCCTGGCCATGTGACCTTGAGAAAGCAAATTAACATCTCCGTGCCTCACCTGACCCATCTGTACAATGAACTAGTGTATACTGTCGCCTTCGCGGGGTGGTTGGGAGAGTTCTGAGGGTTAATACTAACAAAGACTTAAAACAGTAACTAACCCCACTAAACGGATTGCACCAAGTGTCTGTGAAATTAATTACAGGAGCAGGAGCATCTCAGAATGCTTGGGTTCAAGAGATGCATGCTTGGCTGAGGTCTCAAGACTTTAGACCATTCGTCTGCTTCTCCTAGGCCCAGTTACCAGCCCGTCTTACAAGAAGGAATATGAGACACGAAAGAGAGAAACTCCATAGAGTAGCTGACCTGGGATGAGGCCAAACACCTACCATCAACACTCTACTCCTTTTAACCTCCTCAAGAAGGCAGCAGTGCACAGGCATCCCTTGCTAGAAGTCAGTAACCACTATCTTTCTAGTATTGCCATTTCTTGGAAAATCTGATTATAGTATAAGCCTATGCCTATCAACATTTATGCAAAATATTGCATATTATTTCTGGAGGGTTGAACATCCTGAATTTCCTGTAGTTATCCTTAGTTAATTTCAATATAGGCACTTCTAGGCTGGAGGCTCTTCTCTAGTAGTTGACATCCATGGCTTTATTTAAATCTCATAAAACTCTTATAAGTCTCAGGAAGCTTAATCACCATGCCCATGATATGAAAGGGACTATTCAAACCCAGGTCTGTCAAATGCCAAAGCCTGAGCTACAGCCATTAAGCTCTGCTATCAGGTCCCTCTGATACTACTCTGTGTAGCAGAAGATGGGAAATGAAAAGGAGTACTCTCTGACTATTGAGCTGTGTTGTTAACTAAGTGAAGGAAATAATAGTATGTACGGCAAAAAGCCTTCTCTCTCCTTCACTCACTCAGCCAAACTGTGGCCCCTTTAATACATCTGTGTATGTGCACAGTCCACTTCTCTGCAAATAGACATTTATATCAATGTAAATACGGTTTGAAAATATCACTTCTTCAGACTATGCTGTGTACATTTCTTAAACATCTGAAATTAGGTGCTTGTCACCAAACCACAGGCAAAATGTTCCTTTGGATGCAAGTGGCATGGATTTAGAAACATTTTAAAAGTTTTCTTTGGAGACTATTTTCACATGCAGAAGACAATATAACAGATCAAAACTGAGTTTTTGAAAGAATCTTGGTTTCGGGGAGATGACTCAGTTTAAAAAAAAAAAAGTGCCTGGCATGCAAACATGAGGACCCCACCTCAGATTCACAGCCTTCAGGCAAAAGCTGGATGTGTACATGTAACCCTAGGTATAGACAAAGCAGAACCCTAGAACTCATTGGCCATCCAGCCTAGCTGGGTAGATGACCTCCAGGTTGAGTGAGAGGTTATGTTTCAAAAAACAAGGTGGAAATTGAAGAAGAAACTCAACACCGACCTCTGGCTTCATATGAACATTCACATGCAAGCATATGCATGTGCACACACCCAGAGAAACACACACACACACACACACACACACACATATATATATATACCCTACACCATACACTTACATACAGAAGTAAAATAGAACAACCCCTAGTATTAAATAATAACTCCCGGCCTTAGAGGAGCAAAAGAGCCTACTATATTTTCCAATAAAATAAATCACTAATAAGTGAACCCTGCCCGCGACAGTCTAGCCACACACCCCACTTTTCCTGCCTCTGTGGTGCCCCCTAGCCATCAAGGTCAGATTTTTTAAGTATCCCTAATAAAAACTGAGGCTAACTGACTTGGGCCTTCAATGTATTCATTCATCAACAAAGCTGACAGGCTCATGGCCCTCAGGAGACTACTATTCTAACTGTAGTAGGGACAGACACCTACTGATATGGCAATTGAAAACTTAGCAAATAATAACAGTCTTGGGACATCTCCCTCTGGCTTCAAGCAGCCAAAACACAAAATGAGCAAGATGCTAGGTCTAGGTTCCAATGACCTAGAGCTCTTCCTATAGGAGTTCAGCTTTGGGCAGGTGGGAGGAAGCAGGCCAGAAACTAGGCATATAAAGGCTTTCTCCTCCCTGCCAATCAAACAGGAAAGTGATGGGAGAAATACTGATCCGCCCTTTTTTTCTTTTCTTTCTTTCTTTCTTTTCTTTTTTTTTTTTTTTACAACTTAATAGAAAAAAATATATCTCCCCCTTAAGCTAATGTCCTGAGCCACTGGCAGGGTTGCCTTAGTAACCTCAGGCCAGAATAGAGGTCAAGACTTTACAAAAAAATTAAAAAGAGATTTAAGAGATGGTTTGATGGCAACAGGTTTGAGCTCATCATTAGAAAATAGAATAGGAATAGGTAAAATTAACTTTCTAACATTGGAAAGCCCACAGCTAAAGGCAGGGGAATTTGGGTAGCTGCTGATAACAGTATAGATTTACACTCAAAAATTCATTGCATGGACGATTATTTAAAAGCAGATGACCAAACAAGGTGAACAATTCTATGTCCCCAACCCCACCAGCAGAGGCAGTGACCTAAGAAGTACTGGCTATTGAAAGGTTAAATACAAAAGGAGTCCACGGGAATGATGGAATTAATCACGGCCCCATGCCAGGAACCCAGCCTTACTTAGGTAGAACCACCCTAGCTGTGCTGGACCATAGACTTCAGGAGACTGTTTATATCAGGCCAGCAGCACGGCCCATTTTCTACTTTTCCTCCAGGTGTGGTGGCACAGAGCCAGATGTTTGGCATCACCAAGCAAAACATCCATGAGACCAAACTGTTTACATTTCATCAGGGTTTCCCTCAAGAAATCCCTGCTGATGCGCATCTTAATGACAATTAGAAACTATTCACACACACACACACACACACACACACACACACACACAGAGCGCAACCACACTTCAGAACTCCGCTCAGTGAGTGCAGCTCCAATCCCAAAGTCATCTCCAGGAGATCCAAATCCGCACCCAGCTTCCTTGCAGAGCACTCTGTACCAAGAAAGTCACCCCTAACCTCTAGTAAAAGAATTCGGCAGCCAGTCAGTGAATGGATCTTTTCCCAGCTGTTAAGTAAACTAGACTCTTCTCTAACTGGCTGAGAGATGAATGATAAAAGAAGCTTGAGGCTGGAAGTGGGGGCGGGAAGAGTCCAGGGGCTCCAACACCCCCTCAAGGGATGCATGTTAAAAGTGAGGCCCAAGACCCCGGAGACTTTAATCAACTTTCCCCCTCCAACCTCCAAAGAATGAATTGGTTGTCTCCACTGGCACAGCGGGCTCTTCCCTCTCATTGTGTACCGGCTCAGACCCAGCAAGGATCCAAGCATCCCGCAGGGAACTAAGACGCTCTGGCTGACGGGGGAGTTTTTCTCTAACTGTTACCATTATCTCTGCAGATGACCAAAATCAAGTATGCATTAGCTGGCTCCCCCCTTCTCCGCCTTGAATCACACAATCACACAGAGAGAGAGACACACGTGCACACCCAGAACACATCGGGGCAGTGGGCCTCCTCTGCATACTTTGCACAAAGTGGCAGTGGCGGAGCAAACGTTTTGGCCTGCAGGGTGACCCTCTGGAGGGCGGGAGGCTCCGAACGCCAAGCTGTGGAGATGTGACGCCAAGGAAGTCCCCGGGAGCACAGGACTTTTGTTTGATCGGGTTCGCGGACAGCCTGGGCTCAGTCGGAAGCACCACTGAAAAGGCAAACTCCCTCCAGGACAGAGAAGTAGATAAACTGGACCCTAGCTGGAGTGCGCTAGAAATCGAGGGAGAGATAGACAGAGGACCAGCATCACCCTCAAGACCCCTCCAAGTCCTTCTATACTTCCTGTCAGCGCTGACAACCGTGGCTGACACCGAGGACCAGTACCCTAGCACATCCCAGCCCGCAGCCGAGCTTCAGGGCCAGTCCTTGCTGGCCTCCTGCCGGCGGCCCGTGCTGGCGGCGGCCAAATGCCCTGTTCCCGGGTGGGCGAGGCGCTTGCCGGCCACCCAGCTCTGCGGGATAGACGGTGGAACCGACGAGCGGGCGCCGCTTACCTTGGGCAGCAGCCCCGCGTGCGGCCAGCAGCAGCGCGGCCAGCAGCGCCAGC
>CABHPQ010173581.1:0-21339 GCA_902168405.1 Peromyscus aztecus
CTATTACTATTTCTGTTATAATGCACAAGGAGATCGCAACCACTGATCGCCCTTTCGGGACTTCAGTCAGCATTATAAGCTCAGCGGCAGTCAGGAGTCAAAGTTGGGTGCAGTACAGGAAAATTCCACTAGGTGGTTCTGGTGCTCTGCAAGCCAGAAGCAGGCGGCACCCTGACGCTGGCTCCATCTTTCCCGTCGCAAAGGTGAAAGCAGACTACGAATGTGAAAATGTCTCCACGGCTGTGGTTTTAGTATCCATCCTAGATTACACGGGATGGATTACTGTTGGTAGCGACTCATCAGAGACCACGATGCTCTGGAGTACCAAGGACTGTTCCCTGCCTCCTTTGTGCATAGACACACGAAGGCTACATTTTTATTTTATCCTTATATTAATTTATGTGCCCATATCCAGATGGCATGCATGGTACCATTTTCTCATCACTGCTTTGCCAGTACCCTTCACCAAAGGCACAAGCTTCCAATACAATATTTTCTTTTGTGACGCCTTGCGTTCAAAGCACTACAGTTCTTGTGTTTAACATTCCCAGGAGCTGTTTTCATTGTGATCTTCAGTAACCTCTGAAAAACAAGATCCAGGTTTACAAGCTCCTCTCATCATCCTTGTTAGGAAGCCTTCCCTTACGCTTTAGGGTAGAATAATAAATAAAGCTCACTTTTAGAATACACTGGGTCACCCTGGCTCCCGAAATCACTTCAAAATCTTAATCTGATTTCCAGTGTCCCATTAATTCCTTCAGTTCCTGTGTCTGGCTTACGCGGAAGGATCATCATGAAATGTCAGGTTGTCTTCCTGCAAAGGTTGTCTTCCTGCAAAGCCGTCTGGGTAAACTCCCAGGGTGCCAAGCACAGTGCTGAGTTCTCGGAACAGATAGGACAGACAGCAGCTGTTCCCTTCCTGTGACACTGGAAACAGGCACAAGGACAGGTTCCACACAGAACACCAGACACATCTCCACCTGCCCTTGAAAACCTTCCAACCCTAGGCAGCTAGGAGGGGTTGGTGAACGTCAACATAGGTAATTAAAATGTCTGACTTTTTTTTTTTCTTCTTCGTTTTAAGTGAAAAGAAGCATGGTCAAATCTAAAAGGCATTCAGCACAGTAGCCTAGGTGCCTTTCAGAAATTAAGTGACAGCATTTGGATAGCCAAAGACCAAACAGAATGCTCTCTGAGGGGGTAGAGACAGCAAGCAGGAAGCATTTTCTGACATAAGCCAACAACATTGAAGAGGTTGACCATTAGGAAGGTTTTTAATACTTGGTTTTATTTTTAGTGACAGGGAATAATTAATTATTGTTTCAATTAGTTCAAACAATTCAGAGAAATATAAAAAAGCGGAGTGGCCTCCTTGTAATTTTTCACCACCTGCTGCCCACATAGTTGTCGTCTCTGGAGAAAGAGATAACCTTGTAAACGTGGATGGTATATATGCCTTCCAGTAATTCTAAAATGCCTGTTTATTCTAAATATGTGTCGAACATGCTTGGTATACCGATGAGCATGCTTTGGGTAAGATCTTAGCAAGTCATGTGTTTCTTTTTAATAAAAATGTACATATAATCTATGTTGTGTTAGTCTTTGAATGTATGCAATTCTTAGTAAACACCCCCTACCCTGCCCCGTCAATCAGTCCATATCCCTGTTACAACTATGGTCCTGGCAGAATATCAAGAGATATGACAAGTAAATACTGCCTAGCAACCTAACAGTAGTCCCAAACATATCGAGGTCTTTACCCACATAATGTTTAGTACTATCTTTCTAAGCCAGTCTGGTTGACAGAACCTTCTGTGAGCTGGTGGAGCTATGGAGGGACTGAGTTGCGTCCACCTTCCTGAAATTCTACCTGGGAATTCAGCCTGGATGGTAACTGGGTCAATCATTTGGTTCTTGCTTCTTGGGGATCACCGACCTTCATTTTGTAAATTCCAGTGTCTTATAAGCCATTCCTTCATACATGTCTGGGCTTTCCAGTTGTTTAGATGAGAGGCTAAGTCGGGCCCCAGTTACTGGTTTCTTTGCTACTGGTTCTTTGTGGAAATTGGACAGCACACATGAGAACAGAGTGAAATCATTAATCCAGTCGGTCTTCATCTCAACTATTCTATTTAACAGCCAGGAAACCTTGAGCAAGTCCCTTAGTTCCTTTGTCTTCTGCTTCCCAATTTTACAAATCAAGATAATTACAGAGATAATTACAGTATTCCATAGAAATGTCATAATAGTTGGGGTATTAATATATATGATTAGAAAATCTAGCACATGGTAAACTCAATGTATGCTAACAGTATCTTCAACATAGTAAAAGCCATAACGTTACTAAAAATTAGATAAACCAGAAAATGTATTCAAGGAATTTTTTGAACTATAAATCATATGTGCTGAGAAATCAGTTTCTTGACTAAAATAGTGATTACTGTTTCGTATAACCTCTTTAATTCATTTGCTTAGAAAATTTAAAAAAAAACAAGCTCTGTATTAATTACCATTTTCTTCATAATTTTCCTAAGTGCTGTGGATCAAATTGGATTTTTCCACAGCACTAAACCCCAGAACCCCAGAATGTGTTTGAAGACAGGTTCTTTAAAGAGGTAATGAGTTAAAATGAGGTCATTAGGGTCGGCTCTACTCCACAGTGACCAGCATCCTTCTAAGACATGATTAGGAGAAAAATCCAAAATCATGAACAGAGGAAAGAGTGTGTGGAGGCAGGAGGCCCCAGAAGAGACCAGCCCTGCTAACATCCACCTTCCCCAACCTTCAGAACCACAAAAAAATTATTCTGCTGAATATGCCCCTCACTTGGCATTACCTTATTTAGTAGTCCTAGCAAACCAACACACACACACACACACACACACACACCTAATCATTGGAACTTAATATTAATAAGGTAAAAAATTGCAACCTTCATATCTGCTAGCCTTCTACATAAGGCAGATTTCTTTTTTAACCTCACTAAGCATCCACCATATCTACTATGGGGGCAATGATAACAATCTTCTCTGTATTCTAGGATATTCTGAGAATTCACTGATCACACACGTGATCATGTATCATTTAATGATGTGGGATGTGTTCTAGTGTGTCATTAAGGGGTTCCATCATTGAACAACATCACAGTGTACTTACACAACCTAGGACAGCTATGACGTCACTGTGACATACAATCCTTGAGGACCACTATTGCACACATAGGCCATCACTGACTTGTGCAGTGCGTCACCCTATATCCCCCATTATGTGATACACAGCTGTATGCGTGTACTAGTGAATCCCCGTGATATCCTGTGACATAGGCAGAATCATTATTATTTGCCCCCACTTAAGGATGATAGAAGCATCACGAAGTTTAAAAGTGTGTTGTGCAACCAAAGGATGCAGTTATAACACAACCACACAAGCACACATACCCACACAAAAGCACTTTAAAAGCAGGAAAACTACATAAAGTAAGAGAGTGGCTTAATTAATTATAATGTGCTAGCTAATAAATTAGCCTTGTATGAAAATCACTTGATAATTGAAAACCAATATTATTTCAGTATAACTATAACTAGCTTCACCGTTTCAGATCGCATTCCTCTGAATGAGGCTGAAATGAATATGCTAGATGTCCACGAGAAAGATGAAAGATCATTTTATATGTGTTTATTTCACCGAGCAAATTAATGAAGTCAAATTAATGTTAATTAGATTTTTAAACAGAGTTGAAAGTAGTCTATAACTCACAGCTTGATGCTGCACGCCATTCATCATTTCCCTCTCAGCACTTAGCCCATGAGTCAACTCCTTAAATACCTAAATATATTATAAATGAAGACTAAAATCCTCCCCGAAGCTCACTGCTTCCTTGGGGTATTTTCAGAAGCCTCGTGTGTTCATTTATGTTTCCAGTCCTGTGACAGCTGATGAATGATGGGAAGGACATGTGCAGGTCATGCCAGCTGTGTGACCCATGAAGCAGGGGGACCTTTGAAAGCAGATCGGTTCCAACCAGCCAAGCTCCTTGTTACTCGTCAGTAACTCCCAAGGGTGAGGAGCACAAATCAAAAAGACTCACGAGCCCAAACATGCCATCGGGGTTCACTGATATTCAGAGCACACTGCATTCTGATGATGAAAAGGAAAAAAAAAAAAAAAAAGACCACTTTCCTTCTGTGCAAAAGCATAGGCTAAAGAGAGATAGCCTGTCACAGCCATTAAACTTGGAAAGAGTCTTCAGATAAGATTAAAAACTGTTTGAAGGACATAAGATGGAAGAAAACACAACAGACGAGCTATGCAGCTGTCTAGTGAGGAGAGACGGACCACAGGCAGACCAGCAAACAGCCTCAGACAAGGACAGGCTCATAAGGAACATTAAAGACAACAGACATGGAAGCCGTGGAACACTCCTTCCAGGAAGGCATCTTTGACCTGAGTTCTGAATGCTAAAGGAACCAGTCTTGCCAAGAGTTGTCAAAAGTGGAAAGGCCCAGAGGCTGGAGGAAGTATTGCCTATGAGGAATAGAGATACCTGTGTATCTATGCTGTGGTGCATGTCCAAAGGACACATTTAGGAAGGTGCCCAGGAGCCAGGCCACACAGACAGGTCTACTGCTGGGGCATGCCCATGAGTGCCAGAGCTTGATCGTGTTATCTGTCTGTATGTCATGTGCACTGTCTTCTAGCGTTATCTTTTTACATAGAAACAGTCTGTTTTCCCAACTACGCTGTAAGTTCCCCAGCATCGTAGTGGCTGTTCTTACTGGAAAACCTCACAGGATTTTGTTTACGGGTGTTGCATTCCTAAGTTTGTGCATTTATGTGCATATGACGATGCATGGAAAATGCAATGGATGAAGATGAAGATGGGTATTTCAGAGTTCAAGCTCTGGGGCTATTGCTGACCAGCTTGTTCACCCTCAGCAAGTTCCTTTCCCAGTGATTTGATTTTTCTCATCAATGAGTGAGAAGATAGATTGTATCTGCTTCTCCAGGTAGTTGTGAGGATTAAATGGTTTACCAATGAGCATGGGACTTAATGCTAACACAAACTATTCATTACCTTTATTATTAGATGGTTCATAGATATGCAGGTGGGTTATAGAATCAAAATCATGTGCTACATAGTTATATTCATCTTTAAAATTCACTGAATTTTCATATTATTCATATTAATACAGATTACAGATTAAAATTTAATTTAAATTTAAGTATTTTTATTATGCTAACACATAGAATTTCCCTAAATTGATGTGACAACAGGTCTTATGTATCAAAAATGAAACATAACAAAATTCTCCATCTAAGTACCAATAAGGACTACGTATCTAAAGGATAAATTCCCCACACAAACATGAAAGCAGACTGGGAATTACTGGGGGAAGAGACCTGTAGGCAAGGCAAGGAAGAAGATACGACAATGGGGGAGCAGATATGAGCAAAGTACAATGATATATGCATGGCAATGTCACAAGGAAGCTAAAAATAACAATAAGTAATTGAACAAAACAAAATATCCCAGCCGTTCTAATGTGTACCAAATATGTTGCTAGTGTGACCCCTTGGTAAATCTCAACTTCATAACAATGACGGTAGTTTAGGAATTATTAAGGTTGGCATCATGTGTAGCTGGTCTTTCTTTGGACAGCCAGCCTACAAATAATGACACAGAAATTTGTTATTAATAATAAAAGCTTGGCCTTTCACTTAGGCTTGTCCCCAACTAGCTCTTATAACTTAATTAACACGTATTTTTTAATCTATGTTCTGCCATGTGGCTCAGTTACCTCTCCTCTGTACCACATATACAACTTAGTCTATGTCTTGCTGGTGTCTCTGTCTCTCTTCTTCCCAGAGTCCTCTCCTACCAGAAGCCTCACCTATTCTCTCCTTCCTACCTATTGGCCATTCAGCTCTTTATTCAACCAATCAGAAGGTGCCTCAGGCAGAGACACATCTGTATAGTATACACAAATATTCTGCAACATTTCCCCCTTTTTGCTTAAATGAAAAGGAAAGGATTTAACTCTAACATAGTAAAAAATATATATATAATAAGAACAATTATCAGGTAAGAATTACATTTACAATGTCCAGTCCATCTGTATTTGGCAATTTCAGAGAAAATACTGTATTATCTATCCTATCTTGATGAATCCAAGTTTTATAGCTAAACCACTTTCTGTCATATCTTGTATTAACCAGCCTGAAAATATTCTTTTAGATCTTAAAACATTTTCTTAAATAAATGACTTAAGCTTTTACGTCTCTCAGCCTTTATAAAATTTACACCTCTTTTGTTAAGTTTCTTTTTTGAATTTGGTAACAAGGAAAATGGTATGACTATCTAGTCTTCAACCCCATCAGAGACCCGAGAAGGATAAAACATTACCTGAGTAAACAGGAAGTGCAGAGCAAACAACTTCCAAAACTATAGAAATGACAAAGACAGCTGGCTGCCTGGACAGTTAGGGTTCCTTTGCAACACTGGAGCAAATATTCTGCAACAGTCACGTGTGCCATGCGTATCCAACATCCAGCTGGCATCGGTTATTACCCACTGTCTTCCTCAGTCACCACATCAAATCTGTGGTCAGTCTCGTTGTTTTTCCCAAGAACCACTTGGATTTCTCCTCTCTCTGACACATTTACATGCCTTGGTTCAAGCCCAAATCTAGTTGCCAGCCTTGCTGACACCAGGGCAAATTGGTGAGTCTCCAGAATTCCAGCTGGGGGATGCCACATACACCAACAGAACAAACATACAGACACCATAATCCCAAACTAGGCATGCCAGGCTTTCAGCAGGACCACATCCGGCCAGTCCAGTGTCTACATAACAGAAGCCCAAGGAATCACAAGTCCACAACTCAAATCGTTGCTTCCACGTAAAAACAAACAGTTCCTCTCTTTCTGTTTTGCGTACGTTAACATCCTAAGGCAGCTATTGTTAGATCTAGTAGCCTTGACTTGCACCCTGTGATCTTTGCTGAGCCACCCACTGTATTTCAGGAATGTGATGTTTTGACTGTCTGGACCTGGATCTTTTTTTTTTTTTTCCTCCCTGTACTTGCACTCTTCCGTGGTCCCTTATGAATATATTTTCTGTAGAACATGTTGCTTTGCTTTGTAATTACTTTTCCCTATTGCTATGCTCAACTGGACTGTGAGCCTCTCAAAATACACTGTTCATCTTTGCATTTAATACCTACCATACCAAGGAGGAAAAGTAGGTGGCAAATAAATACTAAATGACAGTTGGTAGCTTCAATAAAACGTCTAGTTCTTCAACTGTCAGCTTGATTGGTCTGAAAAATAAATGAGTGTGTTAGTGAAGGATACTTTGGGGTGTGTCTGTTAGGGATTTTACAGAGAGGGTTGGCTGAGGGAGAAGGATGCACTCAATGTAGGTGGCACTCTCCTATCGGGTAGGGTCCTGCACCAAATAAAAGAGGATGGAGAAAGTCAGATGAGCACAGGCACCCTCGATTTCTCTGCTTCCCGACCCACCCACATGTGAGCCGGCAGCTTTCTCTCCTGCTGCCGCAGCACAGACCTCTCACCAAGCCTTCCTGCCCACCATCATGGACTGCGTCCTCAAACTGTGAGCCATAATAAACGCTACCTCTCTTAATCTGCATCTTGTCACACGTTTGGTGACAGCTACTACCTGTGAACTACGTAGCAAAGATTTCTCCTAAGCCTTTTGTAAACTGTAATCCACTTTACAAATGTGAGGTGTTGCTGTCGTTATTTTACCACTATTTCAGGAAAGAAAAATCAAAATCTGTTCATGTGCCTTGTAAATATCATAACTGTGTCTCTGAAATATTCAGTGTGATCAAGTACTTCAGGAACATTTGTCTCTGAATTATTCTTACTTTAATTTCTAAAGTTACTTAATTTTAATTAGGTTCGTCAGCACACTAAGACCTTCATTTTATTATGTAAACTTATTTGCATTGAATTCTGTATAGCTCACTTCTAAGAAAAAAAAAATGATCAATCCTTGCATAATTTTCAGACCATTTACCTGAACAAGCACAGCCATTTCTAGGTGAAAATACCTTCTACCTCCTCCTCTCCTGTTCTTTTACATGCAGCCTGGCATTCATTTATAAACTACAACACAATCCCCAAAGCAAGAAAAAAAAAAAAAAAGGATAAGGAAGTTAACAGATCGGACCTGGGGATGGCCCACGTAAAAGTGTTGGACAGGGTCTCTCAAACACCTAGGGTTCGAATGTTAGACGATCCAGCTGAAAATGTAGACACCAGGTACGAAAGTAGGTCATTGCATCAGGGGTACAGGAACCCGGGAGTGCTCTAAAGGAAAACATTGAACAGAGAGGAAGAGCTGCTCCTCCGATGGTCCTAAGGTTAGACTCCACACACTGGAGGGGCCGGTCAGAAGGCTTGAGAGCAAGCACATCCACCAAAATCACCTACAGCAAATCACGCAGAGACTCAAGCGTCAGGAGGGAAGAAGTTGTGGATAAGGATGAGGTAGATTAAGGATTGGCTTCTCTGGAAAAGGATAAAGAGAAACCCACAGAGGAAGCATCTGAAGGGATGATAACTGTGAATCTCTTTAAACCTTTAAAAACTTGTTTTTAAAAAAAACGTATCATTGTGTGTCTATGTAATGGGGGGGGGGGCACACCATGGTGCGTGAGTAGAGGGCAGAGGATGGCTTCCTAGAGTCAGTTCTCTCCTCACACTTCTATCTGAGATTCCAGGGGTCAAAGGCAGGTCACCAGGCTGGCCCAGTAAGTGCATTTACTCCTGAATCATCGTGGTGGCTCTGAATTTCTAAAATGAACAGAAGGTAAATCACAGATTCAAAAAGCAAAGGAAACAGCAAGATTCATGAAAAGGAACGTGCTGCTTGGCACGTTATAAAGAGACTGGCCTTGAACTCCAAGGATGCCTCGAACTCCCGATCCTGCTGACTCCATTTCCCACACGCTTGGGTTGTAGGTGTCCCCACAACATACAGAATCGTGCTTTGTTTCTGCACTTCACCACTTTGCTGAGCAGGGAGTTGAACCCTGGGCCTGGTACATGCACAAGCATTGTGCCACAGAGCTGTTTCCCATTGCAGACAAGCTAAAATCAACGCTAAAGAGAAAGTCTTGTAGACAGTCAAAAACAGACACAAAGAATAACAACAACAAAAATATGTGTTTCACATTAAAAAATGGGGAAGCAAAAAGCAAAACAAAACAAAAAACAATGGAATAGAAAAGAAGACTACGCAGAACTCTATCACCTGCAAAATGTCTTTGAAAGCTACAGGGTAAAACAGACCATTTCACACAAACAAAAGGGAAATTTGTTAGTGGTAGACTTGTGCTGAAAGAAACATCAAAAGAAGTTCTTTGAGCAAGAGAAATATGACCCTAGATAGAAATTGACCAAAAAAAATTAAGAGCATAAGAAATAATAAATGTGATAAAATTGGGACATATTTCTCGGCTTACTTACTGCTTTTAAAAGATAATTGCAAGTCTAAAGCAAAATCGTAAACAATGCAAGGAGTTTATAATGCATAGAAGTAAGCTGTGCAGGGTAGTGGCAGCGCACACCTTTAATCCCAGTACTCAGGAGGTAGAGGCAGGCAGATCTTTGTGAGTTCGAGGCCAACCTGGTCTACAAAGTGAGTGCCAGGACCAGCCAGGACTGTTACACAGAGAAACCCTGTCTCAAAAAACCAGAAGAAGAAGAAGAAAAGAGGAAGAGGAAGAGGAGGAAAAGGAAGATGAAAGCTGTGGGAAATGGAAATTTAATGTTACAAGGATTTTATACTGTATGTGAGACAACATGTGTTATTATATAATTTGGAAGTAGACTTAAAGTCAAGATGAATAATGTAAGCCCTAGGGCAGTCACTAAAAATAATAAAACATTTCTTCAACTGTGGAGATAAAATTCATAAAAATATTTGTCAAAGAAGTCAGGAAGAAAAAGAGGAAGCAAAAAATAAATTGGGAACTTGACAGATTTTTTTTCAATGTAAATCATAATTATATTAAATATGAGTGGCTAAATATCCTCTTAAAAATCAGAGTTTGCCATAATGAGTAAGTAAAAGTTAGACCTAACTATATTTATCTACACAAAACACCACTCAAATATTATGATAAGTAATAAGTAAGAACCTAGACTTTACGAATGTTGACGGTAGAGCCCTCTGGGTATATGCCCAAGAGTGGTACAGCTGGATCTTGAGGTAGTAGATCCAATCCCATCTTTCTGATTTCCACACTGATTTCCACAGTGGCTGTACAAGTTTGCATTCCCACCAGCAGTGGATAAGAATGTCCCCCTTGCTCCACATCCTCACCAGCATGAGCTGTCACCTGTTTTATTGTTCTTAGCCATTCTGACTTTTTATCTGCACATCCTTGATGACTAAGGATGTTGAACATTTCTTTAGGTGCTTCTCAGCCATTTGGGTTTCCTCTTTTGAGAATTCTCTATTTAGATCTGTAACCTATTTTTAAAATAGGGTTATTTGTTTTCTCGCTGCCCATTTTTTTCAGTTCTTTATATATTTTAGATATTATCCCTCTCTCAGGATGTGTAATTGGCAAAAAAAGAAATCTCTGCATCCTCTAGGCTCCCACTTTATCTGACTGATGGTGTCCTTTGCTGTACAGAAACGCCTCAGTTTCATGAAGTCCCATTTATTAATTGTTGATCTTAGTGTCCATGTTAACGGTGTTCTGCTTAGAAAGTCATTTCCTGTGCAAATGCGTTCAAGGCATTCCTCACTTTCTCTTCCATCAGATTTAGTGTATCTGGCCTTATGTTGAGGTCTTTGATCCGTTTGGAGTGGAGTTTTGTGCAGGATGATAAGTATGGATCTATTTGAATTCTTCTACATGCAGCTACCCAGTTTGACAAAAGCCATTTGTTAAAGATGCTGTCTTTTCTCAGTGTGCATTTCTGGCTTTGTTATTAAAAACCAGGGGTCCATAGGTGTGTGGACATATAACTGGATCTTCAGCTTGATCCTGCTGATCGGGGTGTCTCGTTTTTCTGTCAATACCATGCTATTTTTACTATTATAGCACTATAGTACATCAGAGATGCTGAATCTCCAGGGTTTGTTTGTTTTTATCTTATTATTATTTTTAGATGCTTGTTTGTATTCTAATAAGAGAGAGAAAGAAAGGGTGTGGGTTTGGGTCGGTGGGGAAAAAGAAAGGATCTGCAAGGAGTTCAGGATGGGAAAACTGTAATCAGAATATACTATATGAAAAATCAATTTTTAATAAAATTATAAATTAAAAACGAATGCTGGCAGGGAGGACTGAGATGGAAGCCAGGAACCTACTGTTGGAAATGGATAAATCCAGGTCAGCAAAGTCAGTCCTTGCAATTACACCTTAAACCATGAGATGAGCTTTGACATGTGGCTAAGGAACTCCCAGGAAAACTGTTCAAGCCGAGGCCTGTCTCCTTCAGCTGCTACAGTAAACTGTGAGAGGAGAAATAAATAAGAGGGCTTTCCAATAAAAGGAATCCGGGATAAACAATTTTGAAAATTTCCCTCCAGATGGAAAAAAGATTAAAAAAGTCAGACATGGCCACTGAACCATGAGGGAAAGTCTGAGTGTGCACTGTGCGCATCTGAAAGTGTGCAAAGCCCCAAAACACACTTCCAGGAGATTAGCTGACCCGTAGATCTTCTCAACCAACCTTGACATCCTTTAGAAAGCCTCACAGCTGCCTGTTGGCAGAGGACAAAACTGTGATGGGACAGCTTGAAAATCTGTATGTGTGTTCCTCTATATACTGTAGTGAATCCCTGTGACGTCCACGGGAGACGCAAAAGGTTAGTGAGGACATTGTATTGGCAGATGTGACAGCCACAAGACCAAAGGGACAAAGGCGGGATACAGTGAAGTGAGGTCCTCAGACCTCCCAGACTGTGCTGCAGAAAGAGACTGATGACCAGGGAGATGGGTCATCTGGTAAAAATGTTTCCCACACACAAGCCTGATGACCTGAGTTGGATCCCTGGAACACACACAAAGGTATAAGGGGAAACTAACTGGTTCTGGAGAGCTGGCTCAGGGGTTAAGAGTGCTTATCATGCAATTGTACCCCAGCACCCACCTAGTAACTCCATCCATATCTCTAGTCCACCTGTAACTCCAGCTCTGAGGGATCCAACACCCCCTCCTGTCCTTTACGTATACACAGACACATGCACTCATGCACACACAGGTGCTCACACACTCTTGCAGACGTGTATAAATTAATTAACTAATTAATTAACACTTCTTAAAAGAAGGATGGCAAAACTATCCAAATACCATGGAAAGGGAAGGATGAGCCAGAGGTGTCACCTGGAGTCCAGAGAGCAGAGTTGAGACCCTGTGACTTTGATTCCCAGGTTCTGAAACAAAGCCATTTTTCCTGGCTGGTACTTGCTTTCAACACTTCCTTCGATTGGAAATTATTGTATTTTGAATAATAAATGTCACCTCTATAGGCTCATATATTTAAACACTTGGTCCCATATTGGTGGTGCTGTTTGGGAAGGTTATGGAACCTTTAGGAGATGGAACCTCGCTGGAGAAAATACATCACTGAGGGCAAGCTTTGAGGCTTTATAGCATGGCCTACTTCCCTGTTCTCACTCTCTGCTTCCTGTTTGTGAGTAAAACGTGATCATTCAGCTTCCTGACCACAAGGCTAGCCTTGCTCTGCTCCCATGCCTTCCCCACCCTGGTGGACTGTATCCCCTCTGGAGCTGTAAGCCAAAACAGACGTTCTCTCCCGTAAGTTGCTTTTGGTCAGGGCATTTGTCACATTCTGTCTTTTCTGCGACAGAAAAGGACCTAATACAGTTACCTCTTTCTTGATCACCAAGATGACTTGGACTAGGTTTTAATGAGGTCCTGAGCTCCAAACTGAGGCTGTGGACTTGAGAAGTGTGAATGCATTTTGTGTGTGGGTGGGGTCTAATGAATTGTTGAGGCCAGTTTGGTTACTAGTGAATTGTGGTAGGCAGGATTCCATCCCCTGCCTCCCTAGTCTTTTTCCCTGTGGTTACAGAATACAAAAGTCAAAAGAGAAAGGACTTGAGTATGTCTACACTAATCACATATGAACATGTCTAAAGCTGAGACTTTCTCTATTTCAGAGGGTCTTGAAATGTAAGAGGAATGTCATGCATATAAATTCTCCATGGACGGCCTAAAGGGTGTAGCTAGAGTTTTCCTGCCTGGCCCACAGTGAGGACAAATCTCTCCCACCTGCCAGTCCCACAGCCGCTCAGACCCAACCAAGTAAACACAGAGACTTATATTGCTTACAAACTGTATGGCCATGGCAGGCTTCTTGCTAACTGTCCTTATATCTTAAGTTAATCCATTTCTATAAATCTATACCTTGTCACGTGGCTCATGGCTTACCGGCATCTTTACATGCTGCTTGTCCTGGCGGTGGCTGGCTGAGAGTCCCTCCACCTTCCTGTTCTTTTAATTCTCTCTGTTAGTCCCGCCTATACTTCCTGCCTAGCCACTGGCCAATCAGTGTTTTATTAGCAACACATTTGCCATACAGAACATCCCACAGCAAAAGGGTGTTTAGGATATTGATGAGAAAGTGTCCTCTGATTTTTAGAGTGGGCTCCAGCATACAGGTGACAAGGTAATGAGATTGGTCCAGTAACTGAGAATTACCAGGTTTTGTGGACAACCTGAATTGGTTTGGAAGCAGATTCTTCCACAGAGCCCTCAGACAAGGTGACACTTCAACTTTTGACTGGTGGACCCTAAGCCGAGAACGCAGATAAGCTCACTTGGACATCTGACCTACAGAATCACAACATAAAATGTACTTGTGATTTTAAGCCCCTAAGCATGTGACAGTTTCTTATGCAGCAATAGAAGCCACCACAGAGGAGAACACACAGATCTGCACAGTTGGTGGCAGTGTAAGGCAGTCCATCATTGTGCAAACAGCTTGGCATCAAAACTGGCACTAACGTGGGAAATGTGCTTATCCTAGGAACAGGGATTTAACATACACGTGGATAGCGTGATTAAGTCTCAATGTGTGCATGAGGAATTTGAACAGGAATTTTCATGACCATATGAAATTGAAACTTCAAAGCCTATCAACCGGAAAATGGGTGTGTGTGTGTGTGTGTGTGTGTGTGTGTGTGTGTGTGTGTGCTTGTGTGTGAACATATATAAACACACATTCATAGAGAAGAATTCCATATAGCAATGAAAGTGAACAAATTAAGGTTACACATAAGCATGAAAAAACACAATGAAAAAGAATATGAATGAACCTCAGGACATAATCATAAATAAATAAATAGAAGCTTATATACAAGTGATTCCATTCATTCTTACATTCAACAACATGTAAAACTAAATGGTTTGGGAAGATAAGCACGTGCAGTAAAATAACTAATAAAAGCAACATAATAATGAAAACATAATCAAGAGGCTAGAGGAAGGGAAGGGGTGGAACCAGGGAGGGTACACAGGCCCATCGGAGAGAGTGAGAGTGTGCGGGTACACACAGGTGGTGGTTGTGTTAGCAGAGTAATGTTTGGCACACACAGGTGATGGTTGTGTTAGCAGAGTAGTGTGAGGTACACACAGGTGGTGGTTGTGCTAGCAAAGTAGTGTGAGTACACACAGGTGGTGGTTGTGTTAACACAGTAGTGTGCAGGTACACACAGGTGGTGGTTGTGTTAGCTCTGCTTTACTCTTGTTACTCAAAGGATAGTCTGCAAAGCAGAAATACCGGGTCTTCCTGGGAATGTGGAAGACAGGTCATATTGCCCACCCCAGATTGCCTGAATTAGGATCTACATTTTAACAAGATCCCAGGTGGTTTGTTTGTACATTAAAATTTTAAGAGTAGTACTCTAAAATTTATATACATTTTGTAAATATTCTTTTGTATCAAATAAATATTTAATACAAGCTATTTTAAAGTATCAATTCATGTTTGACATTACATTCCAGTTAAATAAGTGGCTAGATCTTTTAAAAACTCAGCTTTCTTTTCTTATAATTACCTTAAAACCTTATCTATCAAAAATGAGAGGAAAAATGACCTCCACAACATGAAGCATCTGAAGCTGGGTTTGATATCTTTCATGTCATCATTTAATTGAATGGTGAATAATTACCATTTTGTATCAGATATTCCCTCCTTTGTACTCATTTCAACATCTCAGTAGATTAAACTTGTTTCTTTCTTTTGTGCTTTGCTTTATTTTATTTTTGAGACCAAGACCTCATAAAGCCCATACTGGCCTTGAACTTGCTATATAGAGAAGAGAGAGTAGTGATTTCTACAGCTGCCTCCAAGTTTCTGCTGTTATGGGTCATAGAAGCAAGGATAGCCTGGGAGAGCTTGAAATGACTTCCTTGCTGACTCTGAAGATGAAGAGCAGAGTTTGGTGAAGCCAGAACTAGAAGTTTGGGGGCAAAGTTGTAGAGAACAAAGGAATGTAGAAAATAAGCAATGACCAAAAGTCCCAGCTCACAAATTCTGCATGGTACGTGCTGGGAACTTGGTCATGCAACTTCATGACCCAAACAAAGAGCCATGGACTAGTGGTAATAAGAACAACTCTCAGTACAGACAACAGGGTGGGACATCATTGCAAAAAGGCCATTAAGTGAGACACCCACAGAGCCCATGCCCTATGGTACAATGGACTATATCTGGCAACATATACTGCTAAGAGGGTGTTGGCATGATCTTAAACTAATCAAACTGATTTGTGCTTTATAGACACTAAAAAGAAAAAAGTTCATGAACTTGAAAGAAGAGCAAAGGAATCATCCAAAATCAATCAAAAATAAAAGAACAGTGAAAAATGTAGTAGAGCTGCAGTTGACCTGTGAAGTAATATCAAGAAATCTGATATATGTATTAATTAGAATAGTACATATGTAAAAACTGTATGGGGTGTATTTGAAGAAATAATGGCCATCAGATTTTCTAAATTAGATATTGGAATTATAAGTTCACAGACTCAAGAAACCCAACAAACCCTAAGGAGATAAATACATACACACACACACACACACACACACACACACACACACGCACGCACGCACGCGTGCGGTGGGAGAGGGAGAGAGAGAGAGAGAGAGAGAGAGAGAGAGAGAGAGAGAGCAACAGCAAGTGTAACATAATGAAATTACAACACCAAAAAGAGCCTCCAAAAGCATCCAGGGAAGAAAGACATATAAAGAAACAAAGTGAGAAATTCTGCACACTTCTGGACATTAACTATGGAAAACAGAGGATGGTAGGCAGCATCTTTAAAATCCTTAATGTTAAAAAAAAAAAGCAAACAAACAAACACTATCCATTAAGGCCCTGTGTTCCATGAAATAAATCCTTCAAAAACAAACCTTTTGTTAGACAACCAACATCCAGGATAACTGATTGTGGTAGCTCTATATTGTAAGAAAAGGAATAATGCTAGATAGAAATTTAAATCTACACAGAGATGAAGTCTCAGGGAGAGTAAATAGATGGATATGTGTAAGATACTTTTTAGCATCTTAAAGTTATTTAAGTTATTAAATAGCATCTTAAAAGCTATTGACTAAAAAAATAAAAATAAAAATTTTTTTAAAAAGCTATTGACTGTTAAAGAAAATAAAACAATATCACAGGGTTTTGTTGTTGTTGTTTTGGTTTTAAATCAAGGTAAAGTATGTTAACAGCAGCAGGAAAGATAAGGAAACAGAAGTCTGTGTCATAGGATGATATATATCATACTTACATGCCAAGTTATTTCAGATACATTAGGATAAGCTGAAAGTTCATATGTAAACCTTGGGACAACAAAACAAAATTGGGAGTTAGTAAGTCAATAGTGAAAACAAAATGGAATATTGAAATCAATACTTAATCCAGAAACAGAAGAGGGAAAGGGAACAAGAATAAATGAGTAGAAAACAAATAGTGAAATAATAGATTTATTAATAACAACATCAATATGGATTAAAATGCAGATGTTGGGGGGCTGAGAGGTCTAGCTGCATAGTAGAACACATACCTAGCATGACAAGGCCTTGGGTTTGATCCCCAACATAGAAACTAAACAAACATTGAATTAAAGCAAAGCCCAGCTATGAAAAAGTTACTGTAAATGTGAGATATGTGTGAATTAGATGAGGTGGACTGTGCTTTTCATGGCATGGGCATTATTAAGCTCTTTTTAGGTATTTAATATTTCTCTCATGCTCCATTGAATAACCCAAATTGATAAGCTTCTCAGTTACAACTTAAATATCACCCTCTTTATCAGCAGTTCTCAACCTATGTGTAGAGATTCCTTCAGGGGGTCACATATCAGATACCCTGCATATCAGATGTTTACACTAGAATTCATAACAGTAGCAAAATTACAGTTATGAAGTATCAATGAAATAATTTTATGGTTAGGGGTCACCACAACATAAGGAACTGTATTAAAGGGTCACAGCATTAGGAAGGTTGGGAACCTCTGCTCTAGATGACAGCCCAAGCAGTTCTTTCCTAAGCTACCAACAGTGCCTACTGACTACTACTATGAAGAACAAACTTTTATGTTTGTGGTCGTTTGAATAGGAATGGCCCCCATAGACTCAAGCGCTTGGATGTTTGGCCCATAGGGAGTGGCCTCGTTGGAGGAAGTGTGTCACTGAGAGGTGGGCTTTGAAGTCTCATATATGCTCAAGCCACACTCAGTGTGACAGTTCATTCCCTGTTGCCTAAGGATCAAGATGTAGAACTCTCAACTCCTTCTCCAGCACCATATCTGCCTGCATGTTGCCATGTTTCCTGCCATGATGATAATGGACTAAACCCCTGAAACTATAAGCCAGCCTCAATTAAATGGTTTCCTTTATAAGAATTGTCATGGTCATGGTGTCTCTTCACAGGAATAGAAACCCTAAGACAATGCTCAATGTTTGAATTTTACTTCCAAAAATTCAAAGCTTACAGCTGCTATAAAAACTTCATGCATTCTCTAGTCTTCATTGACCTAGAATATCAGATAAGAAGTATATCTTATTTATCTTCAAAGGAAAAAAATAGGGTTTTTTCCCCCTCTGACAACCATTTTATTTGATCAGATCTGATTGTTTTGCTAATTATAGACCAGTGTATTTTTTTATTATGTGATTTTTATATGTGAAATCAGAATTCAGTGATTCTATCTCCTAGGATTTCCATGATAATACATAGCATTTAGGCACCAAAGTGAAGTTTACATCCCCATGCCTACATATGAATAGATAAATGCCTTCGGTTTTTCCCGGCTAAATTTAAACCTTCTGGAATTGTTGCTTTCAGAATGTGCTAATCATATACCACAAAATGGTGCTGACTTTCCTAACTCAGCCAAGGATGCTGCATTCCATCTTTGTATAGAAATGCAAATTTCTTCAAAGATCAAACAAGATTTTCCCAATAAAACGATTTAAAAATTTACATTTAAGATGCTAAACACATACCAACAATATTCTCTGTGCTGCTAGAATTTTGAAGTATTTACAACTAAGCTCACTCATGTCCCATCTCGGCCACTAGAATTTTATTATAGATCACTGCATAGAGACTACAGATAGCCAGATATGCTGTATCTTTCTTTTTCTTTTTTTTTTGGGGGGGGGGAGCATTTTCTGGAACTCACTCTGTAGCCAGGCTAGTCTCGAACTCACAGAGATCCACCTGCCTCTGCATCTTGAGTGCTGGGATTAAAGGCGTGCGCCACCACCGCCCAGCTGATGTGCTGTGTCTCTTGCTTGTGGCAGTTTCCATTGTATTATGGCCCACTGAACATGCCATACATGCTACTGCATTGTCTTTGATGGTTGGAGAGATGCCAGTGTTTTCCTTCAGTGGTTTTTGTTACTCACCCCCCAGAGATCCTTGACATGAACGTAATTTAATAGATCTTGTCATGAATTTTAAAAAAAAAAAAGGAGAAAAGAAATAGTCTCCAACTACATATGAGCAAATGTTTTCTAGTTGGAAACTCTTATCAAGTCGTGTTCTTCCATTGTTACCACAGGAGCTGTGAAGGAGCTTGTCCCAACTTTCTCCGTTTCCGTTTTAATGGTTCTCCTGAGTTGTGTGCACTTCTGACTAGTGAGATTTTGTGACATTCTGGTCTTTGTCTCATATGTGTCCCCTGGCTTAAGTTTCCTTACCTGAGCCTGTCAGAGGAGTCCTCCTCCCAGTGCGTACTGATTGCGGGATGTGCCTGTTGCTTGGTGGGTTTGTTTGTTTGTTGTTTGTTTGTTTGTTTGTTTGTTTGTTTGTTTGTTTTTGGCTCTTTTGGGGGGTCCACCATCTAGCTCCCAAATAAATACACAGAGGCTTTTCTTACACATGAGTGCTCGACCTTAGCTTGGCTTGTTTCTTGCCAGCTTTTCTTAACTTAAATTATCCCATCTATCTTTTGCCTCTGGGCTTTTTCCTTTTCTTACTTCTGTAATCTTACTTTCACTCTTACTCTGTTGGCCCTTGATGACCTCCTCCTCCTCTAGCTACTTCTTTGATCTCCTCCCAGGTTTCTCCTTCTATGTATCCTCACTGCCTGCCAGCCCCGCCTATCCTTTCTCCTGCCTTGCTATTGGCTGTTCAGTTCTTTATTAGACCAGTCAGGTGTTTTAGACAGGCACAGTAACACAGCTTCACAGAGTTAAACACATGCAACATAAAGAAAAGTAATATGCCTTAAAATAACATTCTACAACATGCGCCTGTTCAGTAACTTTATGGTTGCAAAGCACTTATGCTTTATATATATGTGTGTGTGTGTGTGTGTGTGTGTGTGTGTGTGTGTGTGTGTGTATGTATATATATATATGCGTGTGTGTGCATGCATATACATATATATATACACACATATATATATATATATATACATGTGTATGTATATATATCTTGCACATACTTCTCCTTTGACCTAGAATAGGTGCCTCTCAGTGATTTGGTTACTGGTGGTGGAGATCTGGGTCCCGGTGTTTCCAGGTTCTTGATTTCTTATTCAAGGAAGTGAAATAACGGCTCATACAATTTGCAAACCAACAAGGAGATTATTTAAAAGTGGCACGGTAGTACAGATCAGAACACACAGTCGAGAGGGACAGCAGGCCACATGAGTGAGGGCACACAAGGGCCCCAATTACTGTGCCACTTTTTTTTAATGGGGCTCAAAACAGGGGGGTCTTTGGTAGCTCAAGCACCAGTATAATGCGGATGGTTCTCCGTTTTGACTCAGTGTTTTCAAGTTACATAATCTCTTTTCTACTGCACATGTCCTTTCCCATAGTGCATCTGACTTTAATCTTATGCATGTCCCATTATGCATAGGCATAAGATGGTAAACCGAGGATTCACCCTAAAAGTACACTCAGAGGATGGTTTGTGTTACTGCACACGTTATCAAAATGGTTTGAGCCCACTTTTCTTCATTCCAATATGCACTGCCGGGTATCTCTGACTAGAAATGGGGACATTATCATGAGGTTGCTACGGGGAGTAATTATTTCTATTGGTTAAAGTAGGTACACATGCAGCTTGGTGCAGGTAGGGGTGGGGGGCTTGCGTTTCTAACAAGCTGCTGGTTGCATGTGTGTGTGTGTGTGTGTACTTAGTGAGGTGAGGGTCTCAGACTGCCAAGTGCATTATTGGAAGATGGTGTGTGCACAGCCCAAATCAAGCGGAGTCCCAGTCTGCTAAGCTATTCCCTATGCTTACTTGAACCAGCCAGCTATCTCACTTCTAACCAAGGCATCTTCTTCAGAAGCCAATGGGGGAAACCAGGAGATCTCTCCAGGACCTGGGGAGCATCTAGGCTTGATCTCAGTCCCGCCTACCATGCCTCTGGGCGGTAGCTGTCTAAAGTTCCCTAAGTTCCCACCAACCCCCACCACCAGGCTTTTGTCTTAGGAACAAGCCCCTCAGCTTGAATACAATACTGACCAATAATATGTTTAATGTGTTATTAACATGACACAAATCCAGGTATATGGAACCCATCGAATATATTTTCTTCATTTTTTTTAATAATCACAGTTATTTTTCACCTGAAGAATACAAAAGTCGACTAGCCCACATTCTTTTTTAATTCTGCCCTTCATTTACTTGGATTGAGATCTACTTGTCAAGCTGTCAAGGTAGATGGCCCAGCCTAACCTCAAATACACATGGGTTTTGGATACATGACGCTTCCTTTGGTTCAAGCCAAATCTCACTTTATGGGTGTGACGCATTACACTCAGTGACAACCCCTGTGTTGTCACTTCAACCACACTCGACTTC